>JBBPBX010024618.1:3992-39526 GCA_038048925.1 Garcialebias charrua
GGGGGGGGTTCTGCCATAAACTGTGGCACCAGTTTTCTTGTTTGTTTGTTTGTTTGTTTGTTTATTTGTTTGTTTTTGGCGGGGGATTTCTGTTGTATACAGTTTAAAAGCAGTGTGTGTGCATGCAAACATTCAACTGAACTCTTAAGTTCAGTAACAATGCTCATGTAAACTTTAATATTTACATTTGCATCCTAGATTTCTGTTAAAACAGATGTTCATTCTGCCACATTTTAATGGTCTGCATATGTCTACATATTTTTTTTAGAAGACTAATAATGTTACAATGATTATCGGATTCCGTGTCCATTCTGACCAAATGCTACCATTGTTCCACCTACAGTACTTAACTTTAAGAATTAAAGTTTATATTAGTGAAGTTAGTGCTACATCCTATAAATTTCCCATTTGTATACAAGTAGTTAGATAATGAAGCAGATTTATTTCCTACCTTATATAAATTATGAAAGACAAAACATATTTTTTATACAATAATATAAAAACAGGTGACTGATATATTGGATGAATCTCTTCTGTGTTGATCTGCTTTCATCAGTTTGAGTAAGTTTGTACTAAAACTTAGAAGAATGTCAGGGTAACTATTGATACAATCAACAATGTGATTTAAAGCAATATTATTTTTACCTGTTTTCCAAATATCAAACATCACAACATGTTCTGTAACTTACATTTTTGTACCAGAAGTCTTCTAACAGTTATATGTTGCAGTCTTTTCCCACTTTTTTTCTATTCGATAGATTATAAAATACAAAGTATTTCACCAGCCTCATTATTTTCCACTTAAGCTTTTATTGCCTTATTCTTTATACGTTTCATGTCTATGATTAAAGTTTCATAATGAAGCATCATATTAAGAAGAGGAAGCAAAGTTTAAATAAGTTGAACTTCTCAAATTTCTCTAAAATATCATTACAGGGAACCCCCGACCTACGAACGAGTTTGGGACCTAAGAACCGTTCGCAGCTCGATCCGTTCGTAGGTAGGGGGTGAAAATTATATAAAAAAAAAAATTATTCATTCATTCATTCATTCAACCTTTATTTATCATGCTAACGGAGCGCGCGCACACATTTAAGCATGTAAAGTAGTGTACTGTAATGTTAAACATTGCTATTCACATTTACAGAATAAATAAAAATATATTTTCTTACTTTGAGATGGTCAAAGCCGACATAGGTTGCCATGCGTTGATTGTTTTCGGGCCAAGCAGCGCGGGGGCCGGCAAGCCACCGCAGCTGCTCCAGACCTGTGTTAGCTAGCTGGCTAGCTTCTGCTAGCCAAGCCATGAGCTAGTGTTGGAGCGGCGGCGCGATCAATCTGCAGCTGCTGCTCCAGCCGCTGCTCCAGCCTGAGACGTCCACAGAGCTATTCCAGCTAGTAATTAATCCATATGATGCGATCCTGGTCACCAGTGTTCAAAAGGCCGGCTCCCGTGTTAGCTCCAGTGTTAGCTCTGGAGCTAGCCAGGCCGGAGGTGTAGCCAGGCCGGCCGGAGGTGTTCGCACGGCGGCCTGGCACGATCGGCGATAAATCCGCTGCTGCCTGAGACATCCACAAAGTTCACAGAGACGTTTCCAGCTAGTAATTAATCCATATGAAGCCATCCTGGTCACCAGTCTTCGTCCGGCTCTCGGCAGCTAACCTAAGATGGCGTCCGGTGTTCTACATTAATTTGTGACCGGAGACCCCAGTGACTGAACCTAAAATAGCGTCCGGTGTTCTACATTAATTTGTGACCGTGTAAACTGAAGACCTACTTCCTGTTGCCCAAGATTGCTCAAAAATTGCTCAAAAATGATCAGAAATGATCTTTTTTATCATAATTATTATTTATAAAGCCTTTAAAACAACCAGAGCTGCAACAAAGTGATGTACACATGAAATTAAGAACATTTAAACACAAAAAAAAAAAAAAAAAAAAAATTTTTTTTTTAAATTCATATTTTTATTAAATATGATATGTTCGTAGGTCCCGTGGTTCGCAGGTCGATGGGGTCGTAGGTCGGGGGTTACCTGTACTAAAGTAGCGGTGGAACAATTTAGGCGATTAGTCTGTTAGTTGTATTACCAGAATGTCAAAAGTACCGTCACTTTTACTGACAAAGAGTTTAAATGCAGTTTTATTACATGGTTTTGCTTTCTTTGTGTGAACTGAAAACTGTTTTAAAGCATTTAAAGTAGATACAAACCCCTAAAGAAATAAGTGAATTATAGCCACCCTTTCCTCCCATGCTTCACTTTCATTAAAAATGAAATCACTCTTTACTTCTCCGTCTTTGTTTTCTCAGTTTCGAAAACTTCCCTTTAGTATTCATAACTTTTCCTCAGCTCATACTGAGGCATGCTGTTTGTGCTTTTGTGTTTGGTTGTATTGATATAATCCATCTGCAGTCTTGCCGTCATTGACTCTCAGGGGTTTTCAAATATGTCTCTTTTCTATAGGTGTTTTGTGTTGGCCTGAGATAGGCAGGAGTGATAAATGGCTGTGTGTAACAGCTGTATGCAGTCCTGTAGAAAGAGTGACCAACAGTGTGTGCGTTTCTGAGAGAGAGGGGCAGGTGCACAGGACATAACGAGTCCTTGTTTCCTCTGAAATCCTTCAGAAATCTTTAAATACCGTGGAATTAGAGCAGCTCACATTACTCTCAATTACTGTCAGAGCTAAAGAGAAATTCACCCAATTATCCTCTCAAATATCTGACCAGATTAAGGAGTGTGCTATCTGTCTAACAAGAGCAATAAGGAAGTCACCCCTAAACAGGTATCACGTAGCTGAATCTCACTTCAAACCGAGTCCTCAATGGCTTTTCTGTTCTGCTTGGACTGTTTTCAATTTGTCTTTTTTGGGTTTGATGGCTCTCTCAATTATGTTGAACTACTTGTTGCATGTGCCAGGAAGCTGTTCTCAATCATTACATCTGTTTCTCTCATTCCGTCTTCCTCTCCGTCTCTTTGGCATGCACACATGTGTGCACGTACACCAGCAGACCACCAGTCTCCTCGTTGGGTCTAAACGCCACTCCAGCTGTGCTCCAATTTGCCTCCTCCAGAGAATATGGGGTTTGAGAGGGGGGTGATTAGCGGCTCGTACTGTGTGTGAGAATGTGTGGATGTTCGTTTGTGTACATTCTGTAAAACGTTATCTCAATCTGTGTGTACGTAAGTATTTTAACTTTGTTGCTTGTGTGTGTGTGTGTGTGTGGGGGGGGAGGTTCTGGGTTCCATCCACATTACTCCATAATCCTCAGCTGCTATGCCGTACTGACTGTGTTCCTGGGGGAAGAATTTCAAACTTGCCACCGGATTTACAATGGATTCTCTAAAGATTACCACTGGATTTCCACACCATTCCTAGTATAGAAAGTTTCAAAACATATCAAGACTGCAGTATGCGTTTTAATTTTTAAGTTGACGTCAAATTTTCAGGCTGTGAAATGCCAATACAAACAAGAATGCTACATTTAAAAAAGGAATTGTGTCCAGAGTTCCTAAGCTATAAGAATAGCATTTTATTTCCAAATGTTGTTTACCCAACAAAAATCCAAATTCATTAAATCCAACAAGTTCACCACTCCTGCAAGATATTTTCCTTTGTGAATTCCAATGGTTTAAATGCTCAACCATTTTTTTACACATGCTTCATACTGCTTGAACTCTGTACACATTGTGTGTAGGTTCTGCATGCTGGAACACAAGTGTCCCTGTCAGACTGACCTAACTTAATCCTCTCTATGTCCTGAATTAATATATAAAAACATCTTTAGACTACCGGAGCACAATGGAAAATGTTTGTGGATATGTTATGGTAAATGGATGGTAAATGGACTGTACTTATAAAGCACTTTTCTATCTTATCAAGATACTCAAAGCCCTTTACACTACAATATGTGCCCTCATTTACCCATTCATACAGCACTCTACTATATCTGTACAAAGAATAATCAGTGCTTTATCACATTCTTACGCTAATGGGACATACATCAGAGGCAATGGGGGGTTGCGGTTTTCAGTGATTTGCCCAAGGACACTTTGACATGTGACTGCTGGTGGAATTTAACCCCCAACTCTCGCATTGGAAGATGACTGCTCTAACCACTCAGCCACAGCTGCCCCAGGTTACAAAACAATGAAGTAATGGTCAACTCATTGATTAAAATGATGGAAAATGAAAACCATTTTGATACTTCTGTTAGTTTCACACAAGTGGTTTCAGTGGTCTTGTTCACAAGAGATGCTATGATGGACTGGAAGATGGAACTAGAGAAAGGTGTATTATCTACAAGTTTGATCTATTGTAGGGAAAAAGAACTGAAGCGAAAGGCAAAGCTCTCAATTTACTGTTTGGTCTATGAAGTGACATGACATGCCAGAAAGAATGAGATCCAGTCTACAAGCAGCAGAAATGCATTTCCTCAGCCTTAGATATAAGGTGAGGAGCTCTGTTATCCAAGGAAATCTCAAATTAAATCCGCAGCTCCTCCACATCAAAAGCAGTCAGTGAAAGTGGTTTGTTTAGGGTGCCTACTGGGCGTGTCCCTTTGCAGGTTTTGCAGGGAAGTTCCACTGGAGAGGAGACCAAGGGTAGTCCCAGAACTTGGTGAAGATATTACGTATTCTCTCTGGCCTCGGAACTTCTTGGGATTTCCTTGGAGAACCTGAAATAATTGTTATGATGCGTAACCAAAACAACAAGGTGGTTTTCTACAACCGGGAGCTGCTGCTTAACATCTCAAAAGCTCAAAAATACCTCATCTACAGCCCCAAATCTTAAACCAGTTGAAAAGGAGGTACCATTCCTGCATTCCCATCTACCTGGAGGCGGTGCTCGAGTGCCTGACCGCAGAGATCTTGGAGGTAGTGGGAAATGCGGCTGTTGACAGTGGGAGGCCAAGATCGCTCCCTGGCACCTGCAGTTAAGTCTGTGGCAACGAGGGGCTCGGCAGGCTGCTGGGAGGAATGGCCATCACTCGGGGAGGAGTTCTGCCCGGCATTCAGTCAGTCCTGCTGCCCAAGAGGACTGAGATCTGCTGGGTCTGGGTGGACGGATCGGCATCTGCAGCAAGTTTCTTACGATCTGCTTTTGGATGGACTGTTAAAAGACACCCTTCCTGCTCGAAGCCATCACCATCTAGAACAGACCTGCTCATTACGTTGATCGCGATCGACCGGTCGATCGCGGAGGCATTACGGGTCTATCGCAGCGTGACATTATTTTATTTTTTTTTTCCCGCAGCGTGACATTAAAAAATTGTCAGCCAATCAAACATCCCATTACTTGATTGACATACAGGGCAACCAATCAGATGACAACTGAATCTTTAGTTTTAGCCTATCAAACATCCCGTCACTTGATTGACATACACGGCAACCAATCAGATGAGAGCTTTAGGTCATGCTCATGCAGCTTTCTGAAAAACAACGGCGCGAAGGTGGAAGGCAGCGAAACATATTAAGCAAAAACAATCAGATTTCGGACTGTTCATGGAAAATACGACATTGACTTCCCACCGAAAAGCCAGCTGAGAAAGAGAAAGGTGGAGGAACTAAAATCCCTGTTCGGACAGCAGCAACTTCAAAGCAAAACGCCGCCACCGTCTTCCGGGTGAGTGACGCTGTGATGTTTCTCTGCACGCTTAAACATACTGGTTGGGAGTTGACGTGGCTTTATTATTCAAATCATACGACACTTTTCATACAGAATAACCTCCTTGACTACTTTCCGTTCTCTGCAAGTTTCCCTGTCCCGCAGCGCGAGCGTTTGCATAACACACTTTCGCAGTGCGTTCAGGGACAGTCTGTAAAATAAATGTATAAGCACCGCTGTATATATTAAATCTCTCCATACCAAAAGAGCCATGTTTATGCCTTCGTTCACTAAATTAAACGTGTCCGGAGCCATAACAACCTGCTACAACTGTGGTTATCAACTGGTGGCCTGTGGACCACTTTAGATTTGCTGGAGGGGGCTTTTAGAGATGACATTTATTAAAGTAAAAAATATCTAATGACTTTTTAACATTTATTAAAGTAAAAGACCAGATTCTTATAAAGAAGGGGTGGGGATCAGTTTCTACCATCTTTTTTTTAATAAAAAAAAAAAATCTATATTGCTGTCACCATCACCCCATTTGGTCCCCCTGCGGGCGACAAGGTGCCCGCGGGCACCACGTTGGTGACCCCTGATTTATTACATGTGTTGTGCATAATTGGCTTATTCAGTTATTCAAGGTACATCAACATAAGTACATTGTACATAAAAATAATCCTTAATACATTTGAAGATAATTATATGTTTTGCATTTTTGTATTGGGTAGATCTTTTTGACTTGGTTTTTTTTATAAGTAGCTCGCATGCTGAAAAAGTGTGAGCACCCCTGATCTAGAACAACTCTAATGAAACTAGGACTATGAGCTACAACAACAATTAATTTCCTTTTGGGATTAATAAAAGTATTTTTGAATTGAATTGAAAAAAATGTTGCTGGGGAGAGAGATGTTTGGGTTTCCCTCCTAAACCCATTTCCTTTGCGACCTAACCACTGCTAAGTGGAAGACGATGGGTTGATGGATGGATACATGTGTTGGTGGATAATGGTGATATGATTATTTACTCTAAAATATTTTAGATTACCTTTGATAATTGTAACAATTACAATTTTTGGAAACATTTGTGCTGTAAGCTTTCAAGGCTGATGATAAAGAAATGAATAAACCTAATAAGTAGAAGACATATATCAGAATATTTGTTTGGAAAATTGCTTGAAAGGCTTTAAAACTGTTATAAGTCATGATTCAATCTTGTAAATCTGTGGAATTATGTATTTTCTTCCTGCTACATACAGCTAATATTAGCTTAACTTCTTTTACTTTCTTTGTACCCTTACTCTTCATTGCCCTCTACCTTCTCTTTGCCTTCTTCTCTTCGTCTGCCCCTTCTTATCTCTGTCTCCCCTGCCCACTCTGCCTCCCTTTCACTTCTCCACTGCTCTTATCTCTGCTTCAGTGACGTTATCATGTCCCGAGGCCAAATGCTAAATGACAGACGGACTGACCGATAGAGGCACAGGTCTCACAGCTCTGCAGACACACTGACTGCCAGGCAGACTTGTCATCGTAAAAGACCTAAAAACAGGAAGGCAGGGAAGCAGACGCGCTCACATGTTGGTCGGCTTTACAGCAGAAGAGCAGACAAAATGGCAACAGATTTTAAAAAAACAAGACATTTGAGACATTCCGCTGATAGGATTACTCTTAATGACTTGCAATAAGTAGAGCAGAATAAGTCACAAACCAGAAGGCCAGTGACAGATAGGCTGATAGATTAGTTGACATATAATGGCAGAAATGTGAGATGTGTGTGCTCATCAACAAATAGGTATGCTGACAGTGTATGTGGAGCCAGGAGTGGCTGAAGAAGACATCTCAAACATGGCTGGCATGTAGTTAGACACTTTTCCCCTGCTGACCACCCAGATTGACACATGCAAGCGTCAGCATCCAGACCACCAGTGCTCTCGCTGTGCTGTGCAAGTATTTATGTACAAATCTGTTCCGTTTAGTCTGTTTCATGCTCAGATTAACATTATCTCCGGGCAGCAGCCAACAGGTCAGCTTTGTGGTTGGTTGGAGGCCGTTGAGCCTCGCCTACTTTCTCATCCAAACCAGTGATGTCATTTTGAAAGTAATACAGAGCAAGAAGATTCTGCTGCACATGCGTTCAGCTCAAGTGCATGGCCTAGTGTGCAGAATTTAGATGTATTTGGATCATTTTTGAACAAGAAGTTGATTATTTTAAACAAATGTGTTCTTACTTTAAAAAAAAAACAAAGATTATATTTAAATGAAAGAAGTGAAATTGATGAGCAAAGTAGGAGAGAACGAGACAAATAAAGAGGCAGGAGGACTGAGAGATAAAATCTAATACCTCGTAGCGTTTGCTATGTGGTTGACACGTTATTGGACCTGCTTTCCACGGGGCAGAAGACATAGATATCCATTAACAGGTCTAGACTGGTTTACCACAGCTGTGTGTGTGTGTGTGTGTGTGTGTGTGTGTGTGTGTGTGTTCGCTTGCGTTAGCTGAGCTTGAGCCCACTTAAAACTGTCACATGTCACTTATATTCTGTTGCTATGTGATCTTTGGCTGGGATGAGCTTTTGGCTGGTCTGTCTCTCCCTCCCTTTCTGCCGCTCGCCTCTTCAGTCCACAGCAGACCTTCTCCAGCAGCTTTTCATGAATATTTCAGCCTTACAGTCAGCAGATTGGCAACAAGTGTACTACTACCATTTGCTGATGTTTCTTGATCAAATTCATGAAAAGAACATTGCAAGACCAACAAAAAACAGAAAAGGTGTTGTTTGTGGTGCCAGCAGTAGGTTGATTATTCATTTGATTGTGAGTGATTTCAGGCAGAGCTGGAGGCTCGAGTTGCATCTGTTGTGGAGCCATGTGGGTCCATCTTGTTTATTTCGCTGATTGCCTTTTTATAACATTGTCATTTTTATTGTTTACGTGTTTATTTTGATGCATTTGTTTAAGTTGAAGTATGTGAAAATCATAACAAATGAGCAAGGATCTTTCTCCACAAACCGTAATGTTGATGTTACCATAGTCTGCCCAAAGAATATTGTAAACAGTTAATAGTGAATGAAGATAAGGTCTGAAGCTATTTGTTAAAAAAAAAAATTGAACTAAAAAATAAAAATATGAGAGTTCAGCCAGGAAGGAATTTTCTCAGAAAACAACTTTTTTTTTTTTAACCATCCAGCTTTTGATTCACATTAGAGAAAAAAAAGTATCACACTGGCATTCAAATAGTGGTTTTTACACACAATAAAATCTTATTTTCTTTTTTTTTTATATGCATCTTTTTGTGTTTGAAATGTGTGTAACTCTTTTCTAGACGAGGTCAGATGGATCCAGCTGATTATCCGATGCAGCCATGGTCAGGTCATTACCCTGGTCCTCCCCAGCCCCAACAAGGATACCCCCAGTCCCAGACTTACTGCAGTTCCCAGTCTGGCCCGTCTTATCCTGGGTACCTGCCTGGCCAGCCATACCCACGATCAGGAGACCCCCGAGGGATCGAACCTGGCTACTACCCCCACCCTAGGTAAAGAAAAGAAGCAGGTTTTTCTTATAATTATTCATAATGTTTCATTCAGAAAACATTTTTCCATAGTTGCAGAGTTATTTGTAACCAAGTCCTGTCTAAAATGTGTGTCATTAATAACTCAGATTCTTTAAACACAGTCGTTCTCAAACTGTCCAGCAGAGACTTGTGAACACAACAGTCATTGGTTGAGCTCTACAAACATTAATTATCCAAAATAACGAGGATCCAATGACATCACTAACAGTCTAACTGTTTATCGTCATCAGTTCACTATTGTTCTTTATAGCAATTACCGGTATTGGGGGAAACAAGGGGTTATTGTGTTTCATTATCCACAGTGTGGTTCTGATCCAACTTTTAGAACCACTGCAATAAAACACAGTTGTATTTGTCATAATTTGTGAAAATTTGTACTTGTTTTCATTTTTTTTTCCATTTTCACACAGTTTGACCAATCTTTGTTTTTTGCTCTTAGCTCTCAACATAGAGGGCCGTTACGACAGGATGTGCCCCCATCTCCCACGCCTCCAATCCGTGCACCACGGTACGAAACCATGACTCGTGGAACTGTGGGTGAAGGCTACAGGTAGAATGGGGGAGTGGGATTCTTCTGTGGACAAAGGAACTCCAGGTAAATCCTAAACATTTCCTTTGTGTTCAGGTTTCTGCTGGAAATAATCCACTGGACAGGCTCTGATTCTTGTTAACCTGAGAGTGTGTTTGGTGGGTTACAGGCACCCGATGGATCCCAGTATAGACCTGTGTGGTTATACTGGAGAATAAGAAAACGGCAGCGTCAACACCAAACCAACTCCAGAAAGAAGAACGCAATATTACCACAAAGGAGATACTATATTTTTTAAAATGGGGCATCCACACGCAGTATTTTAAAATGTCAATATCCACAAGCACGCACAGATTTTATCACTGATTGTTTGGTCTTTTACATCTCAATTTAATCACAGTAAAGTGCTGTATGAAATATATTTTATGGTATCTTATTAAAGCTGCAGCTCTTAGATTTTTTTTTATGTTTCTCTAAGTCAAGATGAGTTTAATTACATTTTAGTACAAAATTAGATCAACCAAATGACTCACTTTGGCTCTTTGTTAAATGTATCCTGCAACAACAATAATTCAAAGCAACTAAAGTAAACCTAAATCACATTTTGCATTTGCATCAAAGTTAGCGGACGCCAGCTGTATGGGACATACATTTATTTAAACAGATAATTTAACCTGTTTGTTCCTAATCTGTCAACCTGTGTAAACTGAGTCACCTCACACTGATTAGATTTTTTTTTCACTTCACTTTTAGTATCACTTTTTCTATATTCAGTCTGTTGTTAAAATACAGGACAACCTTTCAAATTATTGTAAAAGCTGCATTAAGATCAACACAATGTTGTTGTTGTTTTTATTTTATTTTTATTTTTATTTTTTTTGAGTACCTGTGTTTTACAAAGCAGTGATGTGGTTGATTTTACTGTATGCAGGTGTGTTAATTACATCTAGCACTGTAGTTTGAATGTAACAAATGTCTCTGTAAACTGGTAGTTTAGACATCAGTTTGTGCTGGAATCCTGCTACAACAGGAAGTGATTTTCAAAGTGCTGCTCAACAGCATAATTCAGTTTTGCCACATATTAAACCATCAGTTAGACGTAACTAAGAGTTGGAGTCAAAAATCACGTTTCTTTGTTTCAAACCACTAAGTTCAGCAGTATTATTTTCACTAGAGTGAATGTTTAACGTGACATTCAAACGTTAAATCGATTGCACTTCTGTTAGAGCTCCTTCACATTGGATGACGACACGCTAAAGATGAGCCAGAATGTCTTCTCGAGGTCTTGATACGTCTTGAGTCATGGATATTCTTTATTCAACCTTTATTTGTACAGGTTTGTCTCATTGAGTCACGAGGACTCATTTAAGAGAGACCTCTTTTAAGCAAAAACCACAGATGAGGTACACAACAGTGAGCAGTCATGAAACGCATATAAAATGGAAAGAACATAAAAGTAGTGATATAAAATGAATTAAAAAACAAGCTACATTATGAAACGTGGTAAAATACTAGAAACAGGAACATGTCTGCATTGACTTTTTTTACATTGAACTTAGCAGTTCTTTAAAATCCCTTAGGGAGGTCAAAATCGACAACTTCAGATCTTTTTGCAGGGTGTTACAGGAGCAGAGTAAGAGAAGGTCCTTTTGCCAAATTCAGTCTGTACTGAGGGGACGCTGCAGGTAACGATGTCTTGAAAGTGCACGCTGTAGCTGTACTGACAAAAAGACATAAATACATGTATAGAAAAGACAGTGGACTTTCTATAGTAATGTGTAATAGGTTATGGAGGGTTTTGAGCATGAAAAAATATTTCCATAGCAAGGTTGCCTTGGTTTATTGTAATGCTGGTAGAGTGTTTGGGTCCTGGATGGAGCGTGGCAGCAGCAATGGCAGCGTATGGTATTTATGGGGTTGCATCAGTGTGGCCTGGTCACTGAGATAATAAAGCAGTACTGGTCCCGCTATCCTCATGCCAGTGTTACCAATAGGCATTATCATCTGGCGCATAGCTGAATCCTGACCAGTTCTAAGAGAGTTGTGCTTAATGCATGATTAATTTTCACACATGGTGTGGTCCTGAGCATATGGTATTGTGGGAAAGTTCTGCTGTAAACAGTGTAGTGATTGTCAGGAGAGCATGGAAACAACAGGGGAAAGCATAATTGGCATGTACTAAGAGCATGGCAGTACTGGGATTGTCTTCAGACTGAAGGTGGTTTTAAACTTTGTCGTGACCCAGCAACATTCGGAAAAGTCATGGAATGTTTAATAGGCCCTGATATCTGAGAATGAAATTCCACCAAAGTGAATATTTGAATGAACTCGGTCTACAAATGTTTTTTTTATTAGATTTCATAGGATAAATTAAAAAAGAAGGAAAATCGTAAGTTGTCTTAAAGAAAGTGAGCCAAGGAAGAATGTGTTTATAGGGTTTAAGCAAATGGAAGTACTGTAATGAGGATGATAGAAAACAAAAAGAAGGAAAGGAAGGTTGAAAGAAAGAAAAGAGTTGTCGATGATAGAAGTTTATAAAAGCAAGTGGACACAAATTGAAACCTAATAAAGTGTAGGAACAACAACTTTAGTTCAAACTGGTTTCAAAGTTAAAAATGAATAAAACTCATAGAAACTGTGTGCAGTGAGAGGGAGATCACCAGTGTGAGCTTGTGTTGACTGAATGTGAAGATTTTTAAAATCAATCACAATTACTATTTTATGCTGTTACACTTTTTAACAAAAGTCCAAAAGTTACATTTCTAGATCATATTGTCAATATATTAAGTAGTAATCATTGGTTTTTGACCTAGTGCATAACTTACTTGTTTGACACCAAAATAACTATATTTTTTATCAAATCATATATTTTTGTGATTAGTTGTGGTATCCAACTGCACATGGTGAGCTGCAGAAAAATAAAGTTTACCTCGCCTCTGAAAGTGAATCTAGAAAAGTTTAAATTTCAGCCAGAGAGAGGATGGTTGGATCGTGTTAATAAATTTAGCTGAATTGTTTAAAAAGTGTGTAACTCTCCTTTAAAGGGATCTCTGACAAATTGGAACAATAAACCTTATTTGGTCAACAATCATTTCATCTATTAAAACAAGATCATAAAATTAGGCTGTTCATATATATATATACAGTATATATAATTTGTATATATATGTTTGTTGTTATTGTTATTATTATTATTATTATTATTATTGTTAATAATAATAATACTACAAACAGCTTATAAAGTTAAGTCTGGTCCTCAGTTTGCATTGGAGCAACTCGTCCAGAGGACCAGACTTAACTTGTTTAGACGTAGACAAGTTGCTCCAATGCAAACTCCATTCAGCTTTAATGTTAATTTTGGACATTGTCTGACGTTCTCCTCTTTAATTTGAACCAGAGCGCACTGACAGAGAGAAGAATGTAGAAACGACTCAGCTGTCTCATTAGCTCCAGAGCTAATAGCTTTAGCTCCAGAGCTGATGTTCAATTCGATTCAGTTTATTTACTGTATAAAGCCAAGTCAAATTTATTTGTATAGCACATTTAAAACAGGAACTGTTACCAAAGTGCATTAACAAAAGAAAGACATACATGGGGAGACTAAGCTGCAGCCACTTGAGATGCGCCACCTTTGTAGATAAGGAAAGTGACAACATGAGGAAAGGGGAGATCAGAAACGACCTCAGCACAAAAAGCAACATAAATAAACATAAGACATGTTCATTCATGCATTTGGGACAACAAATGCACTGAGTAGACCATGGAAACTCCAGAAAGTTCCAAAGTTCTGATAAGATGGTACAGTGTCTATCAGCATCACAATTCTGATAAGGCCTCAGATAGAAATAAAACACCAAGTCACAACAGAAGTCATCTCAGGGCACTGAACAAATAAATGCATATACTGTACATAAAAATTAAGTTAGCAACATTATTTAAAAAAAAATTTAAATAAAGGTTGAATGAATGAATGAATTTATCTAAGGTAGGGTAGGGTAGCCAGCAGATTGTGTTGAGTCTTCATTTATTCACAGTCTCCCATCCTGAGCAAGCACAAGGCAACAGTGGAAAGGAAAAACTCCCTCATAGCATAACACATGTAAATATGACGTTAGCTCCATAGATAATAAATGAAACCTGACAGATCAGTTTTGATCATTTGGGCATATATTGTGCATAAGGGCTCATGTAAAATGTAACTTTATTGTGACAGGTTATAACTTTTTATCATTGACTCCTTGTGTTTACGTCTCCACTACAACCGATGTACGTCATCCCCCCAGAATTCAATGCACTGGTAAAATAATTGCAACATCCTTTGGTGAAAAATATAATAAGCATATGTATTTTTTTTAGGTATTTAGGAGTTTTCACGCGTCACAAACAACAGCTTTTAGTAGGATAAAGAAATAACATATGAAGGCTAATATGTGCAAGGAGTTGGAGATCCCTTTAAGGTGGAATGGTCAGACAAAAACGAAGGTTTCATAAGTTTTTTATCAAAGTGCCTGAAGAAGCTTTTGAGCTTCAGATGTGACATGAAAAGTGTTTTATATTAGCCTTAATTTTAAAAGTACACAACTTCTCACAAGCATACGTTTCTTTTTTTTATAATGAGAGTTGATGGAGGTGGGTTTGAACAGAGCCTCAGGTTGTTTGATTGATTGTATCGTGTTGTGCTGCATACTTTTATTACTTTTTTCTTTCAAGTTCGACTTCACTTCTCCTTTAGTTTACACTCTGAGGTTCTAAATTTTGGTACAGCATGGTAATCATATCATGCACCCTGTTTGGCTCTTAGAAATACAAGTTGCACAAGTCGAAGGTACTCGTATATCTGTTTGTAAAGTGTTCCGGTACTCCTTGTTCTTCCGTCACAAAGTCCGGTGAATGAAGGAACCAACTAAACAACCTCGCTGTCTTAGATATCTAATTTTTTTTATATATATTCCACTGTTTTTATCTGAAATATCTAAAAACCAAATCTCATTTTCTAAATGTTAAAACACCTATGTTATTGTTTTTCCAGTATTTTAAATGTACGTGTATATCATCTCTTATTGCATTAAAATGTTCTTTATTAAACGCCTGTGTCTTGAGATGTCGTCCATTAAAAGACAAATGCTGAACATTTGCTCTTTAAGTAAGAATCCATGCCTAGCACATCTGCTGAAGTTAATTTAATCTGAGTCAGGAGAAATCATTTCCCCCGTGTCCCTACAAGGTGAGTCATTAACATTGCCAACCCAATTTAGTCCATCATTTAAGCTGCTGATAAGTAGAACCTTTGTGATAAGAGATAGATGTTGTGCTCAAATTAACAGAAGACTAATTATCAATTAGAAAGAGAAGATGATAAACTCTGATTGTCGCAGAAAAGTTTTCTTAATTTTCTTCGCATAACGCCATCGTACTTCTAGGTCATCATCTTTGCCTTAATAAGCATTTAGTCACGGTGAGTGGCTGAAGGTGCTGTCTTATTTGTCAGACACTTTAGCTACTTGGCTGGAGCTGCAATCAGAGTAGAGTTACAAGTGATGAGGCACAAGCCGAAGAAATGTTTTATCAGCCGTGCCTTAATTTGCATATCCCACACTTCTTGGCCAATAGGGAGTGGAGGAGGAAGTAATTAAATTCTCCTGGGTCACCGCCACAGTTCGATATGGATTTACAAAGTGTTTCTCCTTATATGTGTGTGCTCAACCTTCTGTATTCTTATTAAAACACCTTGTTAATTTTAAAACACTTGGATTCCTCTCATTGCTTTTGATCAAAGCTGTTTAAAAGTGAGGGATTGAATTATTTTGAAGAGTTTTTGCAGTGGTTCTTCACTGTTAACCCCCAAAAAATAAAATAAATTTGCGTCTTGATGACCTAAAGACTGGAAAAGACCCAGTGAGGAGTCTGCCTCAAGTAGATGGTGTTTAAATACCCGTTAGCCTTGTTCATAAGAGATAACCTGATGAATCGAGAGATGGATCAGTGAATTGGAGCCTTGTCCGCAGTAATGAGGGTGCTGCTCTGGCCTGTCATGATGAAAAATGCTAAATTGGAAAGCAAAGCTCTGAGTTTACTGGTTCTACATTTCAACCATCATCTTGTAGTAGAATTGCATTGAGACCTAAAAAACAAGCCCCTAGACGTTTTGTCCAAGCTTAACCCGACCAATTAACTAATTGTTGGCCCAAACCCAGAATTTTTTTTTTTTTTTAATTAAGCTTTTACTGCTTTTGTAAGTAAATCAGACGTGATATTTTAAAAATATTTTTCAAAGAAAGGAAGATTTTAAGATTTCTTGATTCACCAAATGGATATTAACATACAAAACAAATAGCCCTAAAAAAAATCAACTCTAAAGATAGGCTATTATACAGATGAACAAAAATATTTTTAGATTAAAATTATTTGTAAAATATAGAACAAGCCTATTTTTAATTGAACGCGCTGCTCACGTCGGCTTTTGTAGCATCCGATGCTGCAACGTCCTTCACTGCGGATGACCGGTGATCCATCCAGCCGGTCAGCAAACGTGCACAGCCGGTGATCAGGTGATCCATCTGAAACTTAACCAGACTTTTAAAAAAAAAATCTCTTTTAACCGACCGGTCGGCCCTGAGCGTGCACCCGACACACATCAGCAGGTCTCACTGTGCTGGCTTTGTAGAGTGAGTTCTCTCATTTTAAGCTTTTGTTTAATACTTCCCAGCTTCATTGTGTCGCTTGTTGTGGGTCAATTGCAAATCCTCAGATGTCTGATTAAAGCAGGTCTGGCAGGGCCACGTGCAACTGTTGCGCAATGCGCCAACGCTAACTCTCCTCCTCAACAAGTAGATTAACACAAATTTATTTGTGCATTCGCATTTAGTTTTCATTTTGCTGTATGATTTGTAAAACCATATCAAAAGCCTGAGACCGACCCGGCCTGTGCACCAAGCACATAATTTAGGCCCAACTTCTGGGCTTTGGTTAGAAATCGCAGCTCTACCTTGTACAGTAGTTCTGTGCATTCTGTGTGGCTGCCCCCCGCCTATGGAACTCCCTCCCTGACTACCTGAGAGCTCCACAGTCACTGGTTGACTTTAAACAAGGCTTAAAGACTTTTCTTTTTAAGCGAGCCTACTCTGCCTCCGCATGATTTTATCTTAGATCTTAGTTGATATATCATTATTTTTAATTGATTTTATTATTGATTTTTGTTGTTTTATCATTGATTTTACTTGATTTTATCACTTGTTTTTATTTGATCTTTGATTTTAGTTGCACTTTGTAGCACTTTGAGATTTTAATGAAAAGTGCGTTATAAATGAAATTCATTATTAGTATTATTATTATTATTATTAGTCACGAGGTGTGGATCATGAATAAAAAAACAATATCCTGCATACAAGCTTCCTTCGTAGGTTAGCGGGGCCCTGCTTTATAGATGAGGTGAGGATCTCTGTAAGCTTTGAGTAGATCCACTGCTCCTCCATCGAATGGAGTGAGTTCAGGTACTTGGGGCATCTAGATGTGTCATGGATCGCCTGCCTTGGGAAGCTTTGGGGCCTGTTCCACTGGGAGGAGACCCTGTGGCAGACCCAAAACAAACTGGAAGTCATTTCTTTTTAACACTTTAGGATCCCCCAGGAGGAGCTGGAGAGGGCTGTCTGGGTTTCCCTCCTAAACATGCCGCCTCCGTGACCTGAGCACAGATAAACAGCAGAAAATGGATGGATGACCCCAGTGCATGCAGGTAGGAGGAGAGTTTTCCCAACAGACCACTTTTTCCAAGTAGATCACATAGATCGTAAAGGTTATCCATTTGCTTGAAAGCGCCAAGATCATCTTGTTCAGCAGTAACTGAAGAACAGGAAAGGCTGAACAATAAATGGGATTGGATCTACTGTAATGTTCTTTGCAGCAAACAATTAGGATGGTTCATTTTTGGATCCTGTATTAAAAGTGTCGCAATAAAAGCGCAGCAGCCTCAGGTTCAAAGGTAAATCAGCTTCAAATGGCACGCAATTTCACAATGCGCTTTAATATAGTGTATTCTTGTATCTTGTATTGTAATCTTGTATTGTATTCCTTTTGTAAAAAAATGAACAAATTTAATAAACATAAACATAGAAACATCTGTGCGTCTACCAATGCAGCCTGATTATAATAAATATCAGAATGATGTAAGGACCAACTTTGATCCCGCATGAGCCCTCCTGTGAACAGAAACAGCTTGTCCATAATCCAGAGAAGGAGCTGAAAGAAACAATGGAGTGCTTGCTTACAGGAACCACTCCTGGAGAGCAGAAAACACACATGGAGCCTCAAGGTGGATGAGCTACAACAGCTGGAGACTACGTCAGATTCCTCTCCGAAGCAGAAGCTGAACCATAGTCTGAGGTTCTCACCAGCTGGAGACTGGAAAGTCTGATCCAGTGAATCTGGATTTCTGCTGAGCCGGCACACGTTACCATCAACAGTTTGGGTTGGCCTTGTAAATGTTTCTGACTGTATCTGACGGACTGTCAAAGAGCCTGGTTGACTTTCTGAGTGACTGCATGGAGTTGTCATTGACTGACTGGGTGTGTAATTGTTCCAGCCTCCTTCCAAAGGCAGGTCTGGCACGCTGTAATTATTAGCAGTTATTATTAGTAGTTTTAATAAGCATTGTAAACCTCTGTAATTAGGATTTCCTATTATGAGTAGCTGCCAGTTTGTGGATGTGTGTGAGCGTGCATCTGCTTGGGAAGGTATTGTTCAGTCGGAGCCATTACTGGGAGCCTGGCAGCGGCTCTTTGTTCTTTTGACTTCTGATTGTTTTACGTGTACACACTGTATTTGAAGGCTGTCCTTAGCACTGCCAGACCGTCAATTCTCTTTAATTACTGGCAACACAAAGTCGTGTTTTCTCCAGAATGTGGACTTGGGAGCGATCACATCTGGGTGTCACATTTACTTTTGAATCCTCATCCATGAGAATAATATTTTTAATGCAAAGTTACGCTTCTGAATGTTGGGTTTGGAACTTGGTGGAGTTTAGAAGTTTAGATCAACACTGACTGAAAGTGACGCAGTTAGGTTCTGCATGAATCAGCAGATATGCAGAAGTGAAACACGAGGCCAAATGTAGGTTTTCCGTGAAGTCATCAGAATTCATATTTCTGCTCAACAGTTTTAGTGTACTTAAGGACATTAAAAATATAGCTGACACAGGTTGTTTGAAAGGATTCTAAAAATGTCAAACGATTGAAACAGAGTGGACATAAGCATTTTGGGGGAAAATATTTAAAAATGGGTGAATCATTTAATTATTTAGTCACCAGCGGTCGAATAACAACAAAGTCAAAGTCAACTTTATTGTCAGAACTGCAATATGTACAGGACATACACAGGATTGAAATTGTGTTTTTCTCAGTCCCTCGGTGCAACAGTAACCATTTAAACACTAAAACACTGAAACGTTTAATAAACATAAGCATAAAATAGTAAAAGTGTAACACTGTCCTGAGTTTTTGCATAGTAGTATAAAAGTATGAAAATTTACACCAACACTAAAACACTAAACATTTAATGAACATAAGCATAAAATGAAATAATAAAAGTGTAATACTGTCCTGAGTTTTTGCATAGTAGTATAAAAAATATAAAAAGTATATCTATAAAATAAACTGAAGGTTCTAGCATTGACATTTGCAAAGAGTGGCAAAGCAGCATATGAGTTAATGTACACAGTACATGTATATGTATGAGGTAGTAGTTGATGTTGGTATACAGTGAGCTGTGTTGTTTGTGTGTCTGTTTGGAAACGTATCTGTTTCTGTTATCAAGTTTATTTTTAAAGTAATCAGATCAAAATGGCCATCAAAATTAATCTAAACTGTGAAACTTTGGTGTTAATTTATGGTGCCAACCCTGTCTGTTAGCAAAATATTTAATGAACCACATAGTGAAATGTTCATACAGTAGCTACTGGATGTGTTCTGTTCGTGTCTTTCAATGTGCAGTAGTCCCTCGCTACTTTACGGCTAGACTTTCGCGAACTCGCTTCTTTGTGAGCATTGTACAAAAAAATGTACAGGACACATGATTGTCGACTTTAATATTACTCAAGTGGCTGGGACATTACTGTACAGTAAAAAGTTGACCAAAAAATAAAATACAGTACTTGAGACAGGTGCCCCATTTTGTAGTTTTCTCTCATTAAGCCTCCACTGTATTCCCGCTCAAAATGACTACATTTCCCAGAAGCCAACAGGCCCCGCCCAGAAGCCTGGTTTCCTTCTGCTGAAAAACTTGAGGGAAAGATTTGATCTGATCGGACAAAGTTATAATAATAATAATAATAATAATGTCATATTTTTGTCATCTATGCATGTTTCCACACAAGACGAAATTTGACTCTGCATTTAACCCAATCACCACCAGGTGGCAGCGGGCAGCTATAGAAAGCGCGCCGGGGAGCAGTAGTGATTAGATGTTCAAACACACCACAAAACTATGCCGTGACTGGGGTTCGAACCAGGGTCCTCCGCCCTTGCCACTACACCATCTTGGCCACTTATGCGCTTATTACAGTGACTTTGGTGCCCAGCGGATGCAGAGAAACCACATGGAGCCCACCGAACAGGAACCAGAACCAGGACCTCTGTGCGGGGACGCGCTGGTAAGTAAAACTCAGAAGCTAAACATTAGTAGGTTTAAGAGTTTAGAAAACTGATTGTGGGCTTTGTTGCTGCAGAGTAGTCTGCAGAAACGGAACCGAGTCGAACCAGGACACAGTTGAACCGGAACGAGAGCCACTCCTGTTCCACAGATCTAGTAAGAAAAATTTAGTAGCTACATATCCAGTACTGTATGTATGTTGTTAAAATGATGTAGGTTTAAGAGTTTAGAACATTGCAAGAGTGTGGGAAGTGTTTCTAAATACAGTACTGTACTTTATTTATACATACAGTATATATATATATATATATGTATATATATATATATACACTACTACAATAAATATAATGTAGCAACTTTGTGGATTTTCATTTGTTGCTGGGTCCGTGCGTGCGTGCGTGTGTGTGTGTGTGGAACCAAACACCCACAATAAACGAGGGACTATAAAGCTTATGTATTCATTAAGGCTTGGTTGGCTTCATTCAGTTCTGTTATCAGTTTCATTCTACGTTCACCTAGCCTGGTTAAAACCAGACCCTTGTCCTTCACTTCGCTTCAGACAAGGTGCAGTGAAGGGAAATGAGAATTGAGCGGAGCTGTGCAGGAAGGCGAGGGCCAGGCTAACGTTCACCAGGTCTTTCCAGGAGTTCCACTTTTCATTTTGAGATTGTGTGAACAAACTGGTGTCCATGTCTGAAAACCCCCCGAGAGCCAAGGTGAAGTGTTGTTAACTGTAAATTCTGAGCCCTCAGATTCACATCCTGATCCTGTCAGGGTCATGGACGGTGCTTTGAGGACACTGAGTCTGTCCTATTAAGTGCCTGTGTGTAAAAATTACATTTCCTCCGTCCCATGTGCACAGTAATGACTCGTGGTAAACTCCACTGGCAGCTGTTTCCCCTCTCTCGCTCTCTCTCTCTCTCACACACACACATACACACACACACACTACACACATTTCCTCCAGTGGTAACCTTGAGGCATCTCGCTCGCTCTCATGCTGGCTCCGTCTCTCCTGGTGGATCCATCAGGACGCTAGGAGGCCGAAGGTGACAATCTTATTTCTGTTCCTCGTGACAGGACACTGGGTGGGATTTCTTGATGTATGTGAGCTGCCGTGTCCAGTGAGTTTACCACAAGACATCAGACAGGAATGAGAAGTTGGGCTTTTTAAATAAACATAATTCAGGCGTGCACATTCAACCACACCTTCTCTGCATGGCACACTGGAGAGCCAAACTCTGTTCATCTAACCTGGATGAGTCTGTCCAGCTGACTGCAGAAATCAAATGCAAATCATAATAACATTCAATGCATGTGACATCATTTTTATTTTTGTTGGAATAAATAAGAATGCATTTTTGGAAAGATAAATTTAATAATGGGTATCTAAAAAAGCTAAGTCTGGTCCAGAGGACCAGACTTAGCTTTTTTAGATTTTTCTACCTGGATTATTGCGCATGCATCAGGGTATTAATAATGGGGAGCATGGTGACTCAGTTGGTAGAGCTGTGGCCTCTCGAGAAGGTTGCCAGATCAAATCCCGGCCGGGGGCCTTTCTGGGTGGAGTTTGCATGTTCTCTCCGTGCAGAGTTTTTAAAGACAAAGACCAGAGAGTTCCTCTTTGATGTCACTTCCTGTTTCACTTTGGCTGCTTCAAAGTCAGCAAAAAAATAAAAAAGTCAGTTACAGTGTATGTGACGAAATGGTAAAAGTGTGTGTTTTTTGCCAAATTTCTTAAATATTAAGATGTTTTCTTTCATTTCTTGTGTTTTAGGACATACATGTTCCAGCCATTTTAAAGGCCAAGCATTTGGTGATGGAATGCATATCGCCCTCTGTGCACAATCTCATGCAATATGATCAGATCTAGAGAGATGTATCAACACTCAGAATGGGTTGTGGTGCCTAAAATACGGCTTTTTGTTGTAACTCACGTTTTCTGTTTTTATGTACCGTATTTTCTGGTGTATAGGTCGCACCGGTGTATAGGTCGCATTGTCCAATTATCACCAATAGATTGGAAAAATCCCTAGATAGGTCGCACTGGGTGGGATTTCTTGATGTATGTGAAAAGCCGGAAAAGGGTAGCATGCCCTCTCCGGGTCGGGGAGGAGGTCCTGCCCCAAGTGGAGGAGTTTAAGTATCTCGGGATCTTGTTCACGAATGAGGGAAAACTGGAGCGTGAGATCGATAGGCGGATAGGTGCAGCGTCCGCAGTGAAGCGGGCGCTGTACCGGTCTGTCGTGGTGAAGAGAGAGCTGAGTCAAAAGGCAAAGCTCTCAATTTACCGATCGATCTACGTTCCCACCCTCATCTATGGTCATGAGCTTTGGGTTATGACCGAAAGAACAAGATCTCGGATACAAGCGGCTGAAATGAGTTTTCTCCGCAGGGTGGCTGGACTCTCCCTTAGAGATAGGGTGAGAAGCTCAGTCATCCGGGAGGGACTCGGAGTAGAGCCGCTGCTTCTCCACATCGAGAGGAGCCAGTTGAGGTGGCTCGGGCATCTGGTTAGGATGCCTCCTGGACGCCTCCCTGGTGAGGTGTTCCGGGCACGTCCCACCGGGAGGAGACCCAGAGGAAGACCCAGGACGCGCTGGAGGGACTATGTTTCTCGGCTGGCCTGGGAACGCCTTGGGATTCCCCCGGAGGAACTGCTCCAAGTGGCTGGGGAGAGGGAAGTCTGGGCCTCCCTACTTAGGCTGCTACCCCCGCGACCCGACCCCGGATAAGCGGAAGAAAATGGATGGATGGATGGATGGATAGGTCGCACTGGTGTATACTGTAGGTCGGACCTACGTTTAGCTCTGCTGCAAATGTCTGCCACAGGAGCGCACAGCAAGGCTTTTAAGAAGATTAACACTTAAAAACAATTATTTGTTTGATAAAAATTATAGCAAATGTGTGTCTGAGCTAAACTTTTCCTTAATAAATGAACGTACAGTAATTGTGAAATGAGCTGGATTTAAAAATTTGTTTCGCCGAAAGTGATAACAAGCCGTCGCACCGGTGTATAGGTCGCAGGCCTTGAAAAAAAAACATAAAAAGGTGCGACCTATACACCGGAAAATACGGTATTAGTATTTTTTGAGCAACACGAACCAAATCCTTATGCTGAAATATCTATTCAGTGTTGGGCTTATTTTTCAAAAGCTGAAGCCAAACTTGGCTGTAAACTCTGGGTGCATTCACACCAGCCCTGTTTAGTCCGCTTTAATCGAACTCTAGTCCATTTGCCTAGAAAGTCCAGTTAGTTTGGGGAGGTGTGAATGTGCAATCGAACTCCAATACGGACCAAAAAAAGCGAACTCTGGTTCGCCTAAAAACGTACATCTCGGTTCAGTTGAAGTGAACTCTGGTGTGGTTTGAATGCAGTGTGAATGCAAGCAGACCAGAGACCGCTCCAAAAGCAGGAAGTGGACAGAGCAAACAAACGCACATTTATCTTACCTCATACGAAGCCGTCTGCCGCCTTGTGTGGAAAAACAACATTCTCCATGGTCTGCTGCCTCATCTTCCGCTCATGCTGAGTCCATTGTTGAAAAATGACAAAACAGAAATCCTAAAACCGCTAAAATTTGACGCCACTCCATTTTTGTTTGTATTTCCAGAAGAAGTGTCTTCTTCATAGGTTTTTGTGTCGCTTCCTTCGGCAGTTCTTGGTGCAGCAACACCACAGGTGAGGGGGGAACAGGTTGGCTCAGTGCAGTGTGAATGCGAACCACACCAGCTGAAAATGTAAAGAAATGTTCTAAATACTGTATTGGTCCCCAATAGAACCGATTCTACCGGACTATCAGGTGTGAAACACCCTATGACTTATATACTTCTGAGGCGTTGCTGACTGTCTGCTATCTTTTGTGACTGCAAACCACTAAACAAACAGTCTTACTATGTTTGGAGAGGAATTAAATCTGCTGCCACACTGTGCTCCACTAAACGAGGGTTCAGGTCTCTATTAGAGTTTAGTTTCAGTTGCACTCAAACACCAACAGCATCCATTAATCACGTGCTGTCACGCTCCACGTTGGGCTTTTAGAGTCCTCCTACTGAAGCTGCAGCATTTGTTCAGAGCTTTACATTAAAACAGTTTGTGTTTGTTCCAACTTTACGGATTAACAGGAACTAAATTTAAAGCTTTTCTCCAAGGGTCGACTAAATGTCCGTCATTCACACACACACGTTTTACCTTGATCTGCAGGGAGCTGTGAGCTTACACACTCACAGGGATGGGACCAGCGTGACATGAGCAATTATGTTTTTCCCAAAATAGATCTCCCCTTTTCTTCAGTCCCTGTCTGAGCTGACAGACTGGAGTTATAGCTGTCAAGGCTCGAAATAAACATGTAAACACAAACATGTAAACACAACTGTGGCTGTTAGTTCTGTTAATAAGCAAATAGTGCAAAACCAAAGGATTCGTCCCTCTGCTGTGTCTTTTGTTCTTTCTTGGAGATATTTAAAGTTGAGCTGAGTCGTGCTGAAAAGTGTTGAAATGAAAGGAGACAAAGGAATGCAGAAGGTAGAGAAGAGTGAGGGAACAATGAAGAGAAAAAGAAGAGCAGAATATTGTACAAAGACGGAGAGCTCAAAGAGGATAAAAGTTGGACACGAGTCGAAGGAAAAGGATATTGCACACAGATGGGCCCCTGATCCTTTATCTCCTCAGCTTATATTAGCTTTATTAAGAATTTGGGCAACAAGCAATAATAAACCAGAGAGGATTTAATTTGATGTCGTTTCAGAAGTTAGGAGGAGTCTTAGCTTCTTTATGTGGTAACTAATGATGTGTATTTACCCCGGGAGTCAGAACCGAGAGTCACATCAGTTCATGTTCCAGTGGCAAACTGGATTTTAATTGTCGAGCTCTGCTCAGTGTTAGAGATACAAGCAGAAACAAGTTGAACTTTCTTCATTTGAAATGTTCCAACACTGTGCCAGAATACTAGAAGAGTATACAGGTGGTCCCCGACTTACGAACGAGTTCCGTTCCTACGCACTGTTCGTAACTCGAATTTAGGTCGTCCCCGATTTACGAGCGCTCTTACTTACGAGGTCCCGGATTTACGAGGTTATCATATTTAATTAAAATATGGGGGGAAAAAATAATATATATATTTTTTTGTGTTTAAATGTTCTTAATTTCATGTGTACAGCACTTTGTTGCAGCTGTGGTTGTTTTAAATGGCTTTATAAATAAAGTATAATTGTTATTTTTATGTTTTATTTCAATTTTTAGCATATTAGCGATCGCTCCCAGAGCACGGCCGCTCGAAATAAAACGAGCGGAGCTAAGCGGGCGGGTATTGGACATGCCGGCGACGGGACCATCTGCGGCCGGGAGCTGGCTTTTGAGGACCATGCGTCCGATCAAAGGTTGCCTCATACGGATAAATTAGCTGGAAACACTCTGTGAACTTTGTGTATGTGTCTGGACTGGCGCAGCAGCCGCGGATCGCTCAGCGATCGCTCCCAAAGCGCTGCATGCAACGAGCGGAGCTAAGCGGGCGGTGTGCCGGAGGAGGAACGAGCTAACATTAGCCTCGTAGCTGCATCCTCGTAGCTCCACCGGACAGCCGGCTTTGTGCAATCAGAGGTTCTTGGAGCTTGCCTCGATGTCGGACTGGAAGCCGAAGATATCGGGGGACACCCAGCTACCTTGGAATAACAAAGCCGACAGCCTTTTTGGACGTGCAGCTAAACCGGACTGCCCGGAGATGTCTCAGGCCTGGAGAAGCTGCGGACTGGATTAGCAACGAGCTAACATTAGCGTAGCTGCACCCTCGTAGCTCTCCGACAGCCGGCTTTGTGCGATCAGAGGTTCCTGGAGCTCGGCTCGATGTCGGACTGGAAGCAGAAGATATCGGGGGACACCCAGCTAACTTGGAATAACAAAGCCGACAGCCTTTTTGGATGTGCAGCTAAACCGGACTGCCCATTCATTCATTCATTCATTCAGTCAAGTTTATTTGATCAAGGACAGTACAATAAACAATGTTACATGTTAAAAACGAAGCAACCGTTGTCTTGCACAAAGGTTTTCTAGCCACAGGCTAATTTGCAAGCCCATTCCTTGGTTGGACTTTTCTATAAAAATAGCTAAAATAAAATTAAAATTTAATTAAGATTAAACAGTTCCCTATTTAAAAACATCTAAAATTAAATTAAAATTTAATTAAGTTTAAATGGACAGTTCCCTCACACACACAGCTGTTCCTCTGTCCCCAGGGTTCAGTGATCACAGATTTAGTTTTGTTTCAACCATTTTTTCACCCGGGAATTAAAAACTCTAAGATCAGTCAATGTTTTTATTGCTGATGGTAAACTGTTCCAGATATAAGGACCTTTAAATGAGAAGGAGCATTGACCATATGATGTTTTGTATTGTGTAGGTTTACAGTCTCCATCAACTGCACCTGAGCTGCTGACTGTTAAAATCATTCTGCTCACCAGCTCAGGGACAAGACCATTAATACATTTAAAAGTTAATTTTCAACAAGAAAATTTAAAAAAAAATTCAAAGCTTAATAGGTTATATGTATCAAGTATTTTACAGTGGTGCCACTTCAATGGTTTTTGGTCTAGAACTTTCAGTACGTGTGAGTACAACATCCTCATAGGTTTTAAAGCCGATTAACTGCGGACTAGCCGCGGATTCGGGTGGGCTAATGCTAACAGGTGCAGCTAATGGCGGTGCGCGCAGATTGCTTTCGGTAAGTTATTAAAACTTATTAAAACTTTTTTCTGGCTCCAAGTGTATGAAGATAGTATACTAACAGTCCTTCCTGTAAAGGGTTTGGACTGCGTGGTGCTACAGGAAGCCTGGGAGCTTGGACGTAACGCAGCGGAGCAGAGGCAAACAGCTCAGCTCAAAGTAAGAAATTAATTTTTTATATTTTTTTATAAATGTTTTAAAGTATTTTAAAGTGTTAGGATAGTTGAAATGCTTGGTAACTGTTCATTACCGCACATGTATGTGCTCGTGCGGTATATATATATTTAAAAAAAAGGTAGTCCCCGAATTACGAGATTTCGCCTTACGAGATACTCGGAGGAACGGAACTCGCTCGTAAGTCGGGGACCACCTGTATTCGTAAGTTGGAACGCGTTACACGTGGCGTTTGTAAGTCCGGATTTTTGGGCGTAAGTCGGAAAATGTATGCTAACGCTGCACCGCACACCCGTTTATCAACATGAGACTAAACAAGCGTACATACTGGTTCATAAACATGCACAGAACTTTATTTACAAACGGTTAGCTAACACACTTTCATCTAAAAACACATAACAGTGTACTGTACATACTGTTCGTAAGCGCGTTCGTGAGTCCGGAACGTCGTGTTGAGGCCGTCATAAGTCGGGGACCACCTGTATTACTGCAGGTGTCAGGTGCAGGGTAGCCATATTGGACTTAAAGATCAGGGCTGGTCAGGAATCTCCAACTTTCTGAGTCAGAATTCTGATTTTGGGGAGTGTTCTGGTTGATTTTTCAGAAATTCATACTTCTGAGTACAAACAAAATACAGAAATCTTTCAGGAGTTATTCGGTTGTATTCGGGACATAATACAGTAGTCCCTCGCTACTTTGTGGTTCGACTTTCATGGACTCGTTCTATTGCGGTTTTTCAAAATAAGATTGGATACGAGAAAAAAATTGTACATGACTCATGACTGACAACTATCACTCGCATAATTGGAACAGTACTGGATACAGTACAGTAAAAAGATAACAAAAAAAGAAAATACTTCGAACAGGCGCCACCATTTTGTAATTTTCTCTCAATAAGCCTACACTGTATTCCTGCTCATGATGACTACATTTCCCAGAAGCCAACACGTCCTGCCCAGAAGCCCTGTTTCCTTCTGCTGAAATACTACAGGGAAAGTTTTGATCTGGTCGGAAAAAGTTTGGCGCTTATTACAGTGATTTCGGCGCCCAGCGGATGCAGAGAGCCACACAGAACCCACCGAACCGGACCAGAACTGGAGCAGAACCAGGACTCCAGAATCATCAGTGAATCTTGAGAGCTGGTAGCTGGTGTACGAGGACTTCTGAGCAGGATGCGTGCCACCGAAGGTCCAGTGCTCTATCCGGAGCTCACTGGGAAATGTTTCATCTCTTGGACCACTCAGCCGGACCATCGGTCTTGCACCGGCCACCTGAACTCCCACCCCCCATCATCCCCACAAAAAGGGCTTCGGTGCTCAAGGGCTGCACAGAACTGTAGCAGAACCAGACCTCCTAACCAATCAGTGAATCTTGAGAGCTGGAAGCTGACTTCTTAGTTTGATGCATGCCACAGACGGTCCGGCGCTTTTTCTGGAGCTCACCGGGACTTTTTCATCTCTATGACCACTCAGTCAGCAGTACTGTATTGGGAATGTTACTTCAAAAAAGTAATTAATTATAGTTACTAGTTACTTCGCCCAAAAAGTAACTGAGTTAGAAACTGAATTACTCACCTATAAAAGTAATTAGTTACCAGGGAAAGTAACTATTGTTTGTTTGGTTGGTTTAAGTTTAGATATATCTACGAATTTTAAGTAGAAATAATTACAGCACCTCAACAGAACATGACTGGTTGACATACTATACTTCAAGTTTTTTCTTCATTGCAAAATACAGGTTAACAAAATAATATAACAATTGTGTTTTCAGCTCTATGTACACCCTGTACTGTTCAAGTGTTTTCTTAGAAATAAAAGTAAACAGTTAAAATAAGTGCTTTGTAGTGTAAAATAAAATCAAACCCTCACACAACTGGTTCTTCAAGTATTTTCTTAAAAACAAAAGAACCATTTTCACAATATGAAGTACTTTTAAAACAGTACTGAAAAGCTGAATTACCTGAGCAGTTGATGCTTCATCAGATCAGATTACGACGGACGTAGACGCTCCGGGACATAATGTACACTTCACATGCACGTTCTTGCCTTTTACCTCAAGGAGAGTAAAGTAATTTCTGTATTTCCACTTTGAAAACGCCAACTTTCCCTCCAGACTCGCCATTGCTGCCAGACTTCTGTTTCAGCAGCGTGTGTGAGCTGAACAACAAAACCGATTGGCTGACCTCTACCTGACACTCTACCTTAGCCAATCAGCATCATCCTTGTTGTTTCGCCCCTCCCTCCCCTCTGCTCCCACGTCTATGCTCCTACCCTTCCTCCCCTCTGCTTCCTCCCCCTCCACCCTCCCTCACCAAGGGGAAAAAACGTAAACAAACAGCACGAGAGCCTGCGCGCGGAAGACTGAAAGTAACGTACCCCCATTTAGTGTTTGTAACGGTAACGGCGTTGTAACGATAGACATAGTAACTACTTAGATTACCCGTTAATGAAAAAAAGAACTCCGTTTGTAACGCCGTTTATTTGTAACTCCGTTATTCCCATCACTGTCAGTCAGCCATGACGAGGTCTTCTGAGTGGAAAGTGCACCACCCCACTGGAATTTTTTTCATCTCATTCAACCGGCCCACTCGGACCTCTGAGCAGGCTGCTTAAGTAAAATTTAGTAGCTACGTATAAATCCTGTATGTTGTTAAAATTACGTAGGTTTTAGAGTTTATAATATTAATTGTGGGCTTCGCTGCTGCAGGGTAAGTCTGCAGAAATGGAACCGAGTCAGACAGGAACCAAGCCACTGCTGTTCTTCCTAGCTGGTAAGTAAAATTTAGTAGCTACACATACAGTACTTTATGCATGTTGTTAAAATGGTATCGGTTTAAAAGTTTAGAACATTGCAAGAGTGTGGGAAGGGTTTATAAAGTATAAATACTAAAATAAATATAATGTTGCAAATTTTCACTTATTGCGCGGGGCGTCTGGAACGTAACACCCTCAATAAGCAAGGGACTACTGTATCACCTGATTTAGTTTGAATTTTTCTTTTTCTGTTTTCTCAAAGTTTTAAGCAACAGATGAACACTTTCATCTTTCTTTGCTGACTAACTGGTCTGTCTTCAAAGAGGCAGCTACGAATGGAAGTTCAGTTGACCTGGAACTTTATGCTTCCTCAGTCCTGGGTTGCATCAGTACATGTGCTGAAAATGTATCCATAAGAAAGTATGTTAAATTTTACCCCAATCAAAAACCCTGGCTAAATAAGGATGTCCGCACCCTGCTGGCAGCCAGGGACACTGCATTCAAGTCTAGAGATACTGAGGAGTTGAGAAAGTGCAGGAGAGAACTGGATGATGGCATAAAGAAGGCCAAAGCCGCGTATGCACAGAGGATCGAGGGTCAGTTCATCTCACATGATCCACGGAGCATGTGGCAGGGCATCAAATGCTTAACAGACTACAAGGGCAAAAGCAAACAATGCCCCAGGGACCCATCCCTGCCTGATGCCCTCAATAAGTTTTATGCACGTTTTGAAGATCCAAACAGACCAGCTAGCACCAGACTCACCTCATCACCAGACGAGGAGCACCTCAAAGTGACCGCAGCAGAAGTGAGAGGTAGTCTCAGAAGGATCAACCCTCATAAAGCTACGGGTCCAGACAACATCCCAGGGAAAGTTCTGAAGGAATGTGCGGACCAGCTCTGTGAGGTGCTGGCTGACGTCTTCACCACCTCACTTTCACTGGAGTCAGTTCCCACCTGCCTGAAGACTGCCACCATCATCCCAGTCCCAAAAAGCTCCACAGTGACTGGTCTGAATGACTATAGACCGGTGGCTCTCACCCCGATAGTCGCTAAATGTTTTGAGAAACTGGTCATGTCCCACATCAAGACAACCGTCAACATCAGCGAGGACCCTCATCAATATGCATACCGCGAGAACCGATCAACAGAGGACGCCATCTCCTCTGTGGTCCACACTGCTCTCACCCACCTGGATCAGAAGGACTCATACGTGCGTCTGCTCTTTGTGGACTTCACATCTGCCTTCAACACCATGATCCCCCAAACTCTGATAGACAAACTATCCACACTTGGACTAAGCCCCTCCATCTGTAACTGGGTACTAGACTTCTTAACAAACAGACCACAGTCCGTGAAGATCCACAACTTCTCCTCCTCCACCATCACCCTCAGCACTGGCTCTCCTCAAGGATGTGTGCTGAGCCCTCTTCTGTTCACTCTGCTCACATATGATTGTACAGCCACACATCCAGGCTGTCATATTGTTAAGTTTGCAGATGATACAGCTGTGGTGGGATGCATCACAGATAATGATGAATCCAGCTACAGACAGGAGGTGGAACATCTGGAGAGCTGGTGCAAAGAGAACAACCTTCACATGAATGTGAAGAAGACGAAGGAGATGATTGTGGACTTCAGAAGGAACAAACACACCCACACCCCACTGTATATAGGTGGATCTGCGGTGGAGGTGGTCTCCAGCTACAAGTACCTGGGTGTACACTTGAATGATAACCTCAGCTGGAGCAACAACACCACCAGCCTGATCAAGAAAGGTCATCAGAGACTCTACTTCCTCAGACGGCTGAGACGAGCTGGTCTGAGAAGCTCAGTCCTCACCTCGTTCTACAGGTGTGCAGTGGAGAGCGTCCTGTGCTCCAGCATCAACGTGTGGCATGGAGGCTGCACAGTTGCAGAGAGGAAAGCTCTACAGAGAGTGGTGAAGGCTGCACAGAAGTCTGTGGGAGTCAGTCTCCCCACCATCACAGACATTTACACCTCCAGATGCAGAAAAAGAGCCACCTGCATCATGAAAGACCTCACTCACCCAGCACACTCACTCTTTGCACCACTCCCCTCGGGACGGAGGTTGAGGAGCATCAAATGTAGAACCACTAGACTGAGGAACAGCTTCTACCCTGAGGCTGTCAGACTCATGAATAAATAAATAATAAGAATAAACACTGCAAAATGTCACATCATGTTGATACTGATCTGTTTCTTGTTGCTGCGTTCATCTGTGACCATCTGCTCATAATGACTCATGTTCGTGCTGCTGTTTATAATGATGTTTTTCTACTACATTAGGGCTTAGTGTATTACTAGCTGATGTCTCTCTTAGTTAATCCTAGATGTTATTATTGTTTTTCTCTTGCATTTGTTGTTGGATGTAACTGGGACCCTGTGTACATAATCTCGTTTTCAACACATGTACTACATGCGGTGCAAATGACAATAAATTCTCTCTGACTCTGACTCTGACTCTCTAATTAAGGTTTCACCAATGAGAGTGTTAGCACCGTCATGAGGTTTTCTCCTTGCTTGAAACATTTCAACTTTCCAAGTTTGATCACTCCATTAGTTAGACCGTCCTCACTCTTACATCACCGTCTTCAAACCAGAATCTCTACAAAACGTAACGACTGCATCAATCCCTGTAAAGCATTCATGGGTTCAACTTAAAAATACCACGTGATTTGCATCATGAGAAACAGATATAAAAAATAAACTTGTGTTAATAACTTGTAAATTGTTACGTGAAAAGTCGAACATTTAATGTCGCCCACCAAAATGAAAGTTTGGGGATTGTGTAATGTTCTACATATTTGTGTGCCTGTCTGTTAGCATAATATCACATGAACCAGCAGATGGATTTTAATTAACCTCCTGGCAAGTAGTCAGTGGATGTACACCTTCACCTGGTTAACGTTTGGAGTCAGTTGCATTTAAGATGGCGTCCTGCAGCTAATCTTAGCACAAACACACCATGTTAAGTCTGTCACTTCTATAAACGGTGCATTAAAGTTTGGTGTAGTAGTAGCAATATTCTGAGCACTAACAGATCAAGCAAGATCCATCCATTCATTATCTTTTACCCGCTTCTTCCATTCTGGGTCACGGGGGTTGCCAGTGCCCATGTCCAACAATCACTGTTCGAGGGGCGGGGTACACCCTGGACAGGTCGTAAGTCCATCACAGGACCACATAGAGAATCAGCCTAACATGCATGTTTTTGGTGGGAAACCGGAGCACCCGGAGAAAACCCACGCATGCTGATCCTGGACCGGGATTTGAACCAGGGACCTGCTCACTGAGAGGCAGCAGCTCTACCAGTTGTGCCAACGTGCTGCCCTCATGCAAGATCATTGTGTCAAATTTTGAAAATAACTGAAGAATAAATTGTCTGTTAGCAAAATATCTCATGAAACAGAGGAGGGATTTCAATGAAATCTTCAGAAATGAATCATTAGATGTACAATTAAAGCTGATCAACTGTTAGAATAAAACAGGTTTAAGATGGCTTCCACAGCTAACCAACCTGAGCTAACACAAGAATGATTAAAGCTCTGTCAGTTTAACAGATATTTAACCGAACATTTGTGATGTTCTAGCTGAAATGCCATGACATGACTTTGTTAAACAATAAAAACGCAACACGACATTGTGTCATTTCACCATTTTCACATCCTTAAATCGCGACTTCTACATTTGTACTGGGTCGGCCATTTTGTTTGGCTCCATTTGTGGAGCTAAAAAAAAAAAAAACCTCTCGAGTCTGATTCATCTCAGAGTTCAGATTTCGACTCGGAGTTCTTCAAATCTGATTCCATCCCTCCGGTGCTCTCAGGACTCCAGATGGCCGGTCCAGCTTTGACGACAGGATTCGGCTGATACCAGCGTGTCGCCGGTGCCAAAAGTTGATCTCCTTGTAACTCCAATGAGCGCCACGTGTTGGCACGAGGAGCTGATGGACAGATTCTCCCCCAGATCCCGTGTTATCCTCTGGAATGGAACAAGAAGAAGATGGACCAACTACGTGGGGGGTGGTATCAGGTCAGGACCCTCCACATGTCCTCCTCTTTCTTCTCTCCATCTGTCTCCTTACTGTCACCACAAACTGTGTGTAACGGTTTATTTTTTGTGTAAATGTGTCGCAGTCGGCGCGGTCTCCGGGACACTTGGCTGATCTGTAAATCCAGAGTGTATTAAGGTCACATGACAAACGTCTTTGCTGTTGTCCAAGAGCTGGTTTGGAGAGCGAGCGAGGGATGAAGGACAGAGTTTACTATTGATAGAGGAGTTTAACGTGATGAAGAGTGTTGCAGGGTGGTGGGGAAACTTGGTTTCTACTTTGGCTGATCTGGTTTGTTCCAGTTTGTCTCAAACAGAAGTACACGTCATCGTAAAAAAATGAACATTTTGTTTCAAATTGCACGACTTTCTTTTCTTTTTTGCCCTGCATGTGGTTAAATCATCACCACTATTTACATGTGAAAAATATGAATTTGGAAACTGGTGGCTCTTGAATTCCCTTTTATTTATATTTAAATGGCAGATGATGACCTTTTGATTCCCTGAAAATGTGGGATTTTTGATTAATAAAAAAAAAAAAACATCTGATTTGACATTAAAATAAACGCCATACATTTGTCACTTTAATTGGTGATATGTGACTTATCTGTGCTGCTGATTATCCATAATAATAATAATAATAATAATGAATTCAATTTATAACGCACTTTTCATTAATGAAAATCTCAAAGTGCTACAAGGAGCAACAGAATTAAATTACAATAAAACAAATAATAAAACAATTAAAATCAATAACAATATCAGCTAAGATCAAAAGTAGAATCATGAGGAGGTAGAGTATGCTTGGTCGAAAAGAAAGGTCTTCAAGTCGCTCTTAAAGTCAACCACAGACTGTGGGGCTCTTAGACATTCAGGAAGAGAGTTCCACAGGCGGGGGGCAGCCACACTGAAAGCCCGGTCTCCCATGGTCCTTAATTTGGTTCTCGGAATGTGAAGGAGATTGCTGTTCTGTGACCGCAGCGAACGGGTGGATGAGTATGGAATGAAGAATATCCTTCAGATAATCTGGTGAAGTTCCGTGTAAGCATTGATGTGTAATGAGAGCAGTTTTGTACTGAATTCTGTAGGCGACAGGAAGCCAATGAAGGTTATGGAGAATGGGCGTAATATGTTCAAATTTACGAACTCTCAACAAGATCCTTGCTGCACTGTTTTGAATATATTGAAGTTTCTGAAGGTTTTTGCCAGGGATTCCAATAAACAGGGAGTTGCAGTAGTCGAGCCTGGAGGAGACAAAAGCATGGACGAGCTTCTCAGCATCGGAAAAAGTTAGGGATGGGCGAAGTCTGGAGATGTTTCGAAGATGGAAGAAGCAAGTTTTAAACAGATGCTTAATGTGATTTTCAAATGTAAGATTGGAGTCCATTTTTATTCCAAGATTAGTAACAGAGGTGGAGAGGGGGATGTCTTGTCCAGAAAAGGAAAGTCTTGTTATAGGAGATGTTTGTACCT
>JBBPBX010024619.1:0-27762 GCA_038048925.1 Garcialebias charrua
TTTCAACATGGCGAAACCACATCGCTGCTCGTGAGCTTAAAAATGAATACAATATACAAATGACTGTTTTTACAGTTGTTTGTTTGTTTGCTCGCTCGCGAGTGAAAGACAACGGTTCACCACTCGATGGCCTTCGCGCACGGCTACGTTTGTAAAGAGAACTCTGTGTTGAGAGAGAAGACGGAAAAGATGGCGAGCGCGGCTGCGACGCTGAATCCACACGGTCGAGTTTCAGCAGCTCCGAGTGCACAGAGTAAGACTGGAGTTTGAGACAAGCACATCAGATGTCGTCTGTTTTTACAGGAGTGTTTAAAAACAACAACATGTGAGTCGAACCGCAGCTTGGAGTCAGTTTTGTAAGGGACGAAACTGCAGGGGCGATTCTAGAGTCTGACCTTTAGGGGTGCTTAGCCCCCCAGTGCAGACTATGGTTTTTGTCTTGAACAACGTGGTGGGCATTGGCGTCAGAAGCATTCATAATGTTGGGGGGACACATTGATGAGGGGGTCTGGGGGTCCTCCCCAGAACATTTTAAAATAAAGTAGATGCCATTTCCTGCATTCTGGTGTATTTTAACAGGTTATAAAACATCTACGTTTACCTACCACTTGATTTAATAATTATTTTAGAGAGTTCAGCACAACAAAAAGTAGCGCTAAGCTAGCGGCGTGTAATACAGACAACTAGCTAAGATGCTACAGACGAGCGCTCTGCTTTACATTAATAAACAGCCTAATACCATACCATACCATTTTATTTATAAAGCACTTTAAACAGGAACAAGTCCACACCAAATTGCTGGACAAACAAACATGCAACAGGCAACACAGACGCTTTGTACAAAATCAGTTAACTGATCATAACAAAGACTAAACTTATGCAACCAGAAGTTGCAGCGTAGCTATATCTACATTCAAAACACACAAAACAAAGCACAACTAGCTTTAAGCATTAATCTTTAATTTAACCATTAGGCATACGATGTAATTATGACAGAAAATGGAGGATGAACATGGTACTTCCTGTTTATCGCTCTTGTATCAGCTGCTCAGGAGGTCGGCCACAGGGCTTTATCCATTTTTTACATGTTTCCAGACTCAGTTTAGATTTTGGAAATGGAATAAACTGAATTCCACCCTTTATAAATTAGGGGTTCCCAACCCTGGTCCTTGCGGAACACCATCCTGCATGTTTTCGTTGTTTCTCTGCTCCACCTGATTTTAATAAATGGGTGATTTACAGGCTTCTGCAGAACATGAAGAAGTACCGGTAATTAAGTCACTGAGTCAGGTTTGTTGGAGCAGGGAAACGACTAAAACATGGAAGAATGGTGTTCCTCAAGGACCAGGGTTGGGAACCACAGCAACTGCTCAGGGGGCCACAGTTACTGAAAGCCAGCAGCTCAGGGACCAGGCATCCATCAATTAAAGTCACAAAAAAGAAGAAAAAAATATATAAAACATTTTTTAATTTATTTTTCAGGGGTGCTGAGTTAAAATTTAGGGGTGCTTGAGCACCTTCCAAAAGAGGCTAAACTTGCCACTGATCAAAGGTTTCTGCACATTTTCCACTTCACAATTCCTTATAAAAAATAATATTTTTATATTTCCAAGTCAATAATAGATGACAGTTATGTGATGGAATTAAATTCAAAGCAGTGTGCTCCTCAGATAAATAGTGTTAACTTGTTATTTTTATGTATACCGTATTTCCGGTGTATAGGTCGCACCTTTTTATGGTTTTTTCAACACCCATGCATGTCATGCTAACACCCTAAACACCCTCAGAAGGGAGTGGAGGGGGAGTCATTTGCATGTGAGTGCAGTTTATAAGCTTTGCACTTTTCATTTGAATTTGAGAAAACTTGAATGAAAAGCAAAAAACCCTCAGCTAAGAAGAAAAGTTTTCAAATTCTAATAAACGTTAAAATAATAAACTTAATAAAAACAAAACATAGATATACATTCAACAAGCATCACTTATTATAAATGCTTTATTTACCCTCTTATATTTAAAGACCTGTCTTTCAATGACCTCTTTTTCATAGTGACTTGGAACCAGAATGGCTGGATGATGTTCAGAAGAACGGGGAGCTCTTCTACCTGGAGCTGAGTGAAGGTGAAGAGGAGGCAGCTTTGGCCCAGGCCGCTGCCATCCAGTGCATTTCCACGAACCACGTTCGCTTCAGTGACAAGGAGGTCGAGATCATCACGGAGCAGAAGAAGATGAAGCGACGCAGCTCACGGACGAATGGCGAACCCGCTCTCAAAAGGTTAGCCAGGCTCCTGAGGAGGAAACGCCTCCCTTCTCGGCGCCAAAACACAAAGATGGGAGCATGGAGAACTCGACGACGTCACCACCGGCCTCCATCTTGAAGAGCCAGCCAGGTCACATGCAGGGTGGGACTGAGCAGCAGCAGCTGAAAGAAGTGTGCGTCTACCTCAACCCCAAACGGTTGGCGACTCCATCAAGCCCTCTGCGGGACAGTGGGGGGCTGCTGGAAGCCCTGCTGGGAGTGCTGCACCGCCCTGCTCAGACCACAGGCCAGGGAGGCCCTGAAGTGGTCAGACAGGACCAACGATTAGCAGATGGATTAATACCGAACAGTCCCGCCATAAAATGTGGTCAAATCCTAATAGGTAAGATTATATTTATTTCACTGTCTTTGATAGAGCGCAGACGCGTTTTGTGTCGGGGTGTTTTGTTTGAACACCTCCATAATTTTGTTTTCTGCAATTAGAACTGAAATAAGATGGTTCTCTTCAAGAAAAATGAAAATTGGTGCCAGACTTTTGAAAGCAAGGCACGCGTCCTTGAACTCGTCAGTTATCTCAGTGTCAGTAACTTGTGAACGAACAGTTATATCTACGTAGCAGCTCTAATCATAATATTTTAACAAAGTATGTTTATGATGTGATTGTTCTCCTCTCAGTCGTGTGAACGTTTATGAAGCAGTCACTCTATTATGATCCATTTTTCTTCCGTATGTTTTTCAGCATCTTTCTTAGTTCCACAGTTTTTGTGCCATTTCAACTACCGTATTTTCCGGACTATAGGTCTCAGTTTTTTGCCTAATTTGCATGCCCTGCGACTAATAGAGTGGTGAGACTTGTTTATGGATTTTATCCCATATTTTTAGACCAATTTTTGGCTCAGATATGACCGTTTTTCATTTTGGCAAAAAATGGTGCAGTACCACTTTTGTCTGCTAGGGTCCACTGACCGGTCCCACCTCATGTGTCCGAAGGCAGGCTCCACTGCTCGGACTGACTCTGTCGCTGCCCGGCCTCCTGCTCTGGAGGTATGAACTAGCTACTTCACTGTTAGCTCAGTGTTTGTTAGCAAGATAAGTCAAGAACCACATGACAGATTTTTATCAAACTTACAGAAAGTAATCACTGTATGGACATTTAAAACTGACTAGCTTTATGAGATGTTTGAGATAAAATTTGATGTTTTATAGACGTAAATGTGTCTCGTTAGCTTCGTTTTTTTTCCCTGCTACTATTTGTCTAAATAGCTCATAAACCACACCGCAGATTTTCTTTAAACTTACAGAACGTAATTATTTGGTGGTTATTTACAAACTGTGACCTGTATGAGACATTTGAGCTAAAATTCGATTTATTTATAATTTATTTTCGTAGCGCACGCGACGGTTTGGAAGACGTCAAAGCGAAACAATTTAAATCCAGCAGATTTGACCATTACGTGAATTTATTAAGGAACGGTTAAGCTCAGAAACCCTTGTGCTATAATGTCAGCTAAGAAATATATATATTTAAAGCGTTTATTTAGCTAAATTTTAAAGAAATAAAACTGCCCCACCCGCGCGCGTGCCCATGGGAAAACTAGTTTTTTAAATCCAGCTGATTTCACCATTTCTTGAATTTATTAATGTAATAGATTAAATTAAATGCATATTTTTATACCAATTTCACAAAGTGTATATGCCATGTTGTAAAACTATAACTGACTTCTTCTTTTCTGAAAAGAAAAATATGTTTTTATTTATTTATTTATTTTTATCATTAACCAGCAGAACAATGTCCGTTTTGTTGTTATACGATATTTGATCCAAGCTCGGAGCTAGCAGTAAAAACTAAAGACAGACAACGAGTTTGTAAAGTTAATTTAAAAAAAGACTTCAGAATTACCTGTGTCGACCTCCATTGTTGATCCCAAATCCTAAAGAAACTACGTAAAGTTAGATATAAAGGATCAAAGTGCTGCTGGCTAAATATGAAGCTAGCAGACCGCTCATGGGAGGTAGTTGTCCAACTGTCAGGAAGACAACAGCGTTTTCCAAAACAACTTCCTGAAACTGGAAATGCCTGTGGTAAGGTATGGAAGCCGGTGTTACATCATAATCTATGACCATCATATATTGTGACCTTAGGGGGCGCTGTTTTGCAATACCTGATAAACACTATCATATATCATATTTCATATATATCATATATCATATTTTTTTTGGCAAGATGGCGGCTGAACAGAGTGGACGTGTTTAGTCGGGCTCCTGCCAGTATTACCTCCAAAAGGAGTATTCGGAGAGCTTTTTTGCGCTGGATGTGCAGAGATGTACAGAGAGGAGCGTTGAAAAAGCTGCGGAAATTGGACTGGAACTTGCGATCCAGAATTATGAATCTACAAGCCAACGTGTCCGTGAGTTTTGCCGAGAGTTAGCCTAGCGTAGCTACAAACAGGGCTAATCAAAGCTAACCGAGCTAGCTCACCGTAACCGGGTGCTGTAGTTGCAGGCTTCGTAAACAAATAAACCGGAGAATACGCTGGTTATTACGAAGAAAAGCGGGCCGGCACGCTGGGGTGCTTTGTTGCAGTGAAAGAACACAACAAAACACGCTACAGTGGTAGCGCGGTGGTGGGCCAAGCGTCGTGTACGCCGCCTGGAACTTTAAGCTGGTCCGGGCACCACGAGTGAGCCGAGCGCCGTGTACGCCGCCTGGAGCGCCGTAGGAGAGCCGGAGGACCGCGGCCTGGAGTTCGAGCTGGGCTGGGAGCCGTGAGAGAGCCGGGGCCAGGCACCGCGAGTGGGCCGAACGTGAACGCCGCCTGAGAGTCGTGGGAGAACCGGAGGACCGCGGGCTGGAGTTTCGAGCTGGACGGATCGCCGTGGGAGAGCCGGGGGACCGCCGCTTGGGGCTGAGCGGGCTTCGGAGCTGGGCCTGGAGCTACGTGCTGTGCTAACTAGGCTGCATCGGTTCTGGTGAGGGTCGGAGCTGGGCCTGGAGCTACGTGCTGTGCTAACTAGGCTGCATCGGTTCTGGTGGGGGTCGGAGCTGGGCCTGGAGCCACTGGAGCTGAGTGCGGTGCTGGCTGGACTGCGTCTGATCTAGTGAGTGGACCTCTTCGGATGGTGGATCTGATTGCTGCAGGCTGCTGAAACTGTGAGTTCTGAACTAATAACTGCTAATTTGGGTGCTGCACTGCTGGGCCACACCAATCATCTTTAGGCCTGTGAGCCTCGTGGAATGGCCACGTGGTTCAGTGAATAAACCAAAGTCCTGCTACCACTAGATCACAAACTCTGTAAGTATGACAAGAGGTAAAGGACCAAAGTCACCAGTCTCTGTAAATATGAAAAATAGAGGACAGAAGTCACCAGACTCGGAGAGAAACAACTCAGAAATGCAAGAATTTAAAGAATCACTCAACTTTATGAGTGGACAAATAGAAAGTTTAACAGCAAAGATGGTTTCCCAGGACAAGCTGGTTAAAGAAATAAGAGAACTGAAAGAGCTGGTAACTAACAAAGACAAGATAATTGCTGATTTAGAACAAAAAATAGAGGATTTAGAACAATTTACAAAGCAAGACAACGTGGTCATCTCAGGACTTGATGTTAGTAACTGTCGGACACATCAAAGAGCTCCTAAAAACAATGATCCAAATGAGTATGAATCTCAGGAAGAACAAGGGACTCTGGAGGAACTTGTAGTTAATTTCTTACAGGAAAAGAACATTAACATAAGCTATGAGGACATTTCATTCTGTCACACCCTGCCCAGTACAGTAATTCATCAAGATTCAAACCGTCAGTGGTCGTTAAGTTCATTGGCAGGAATACTAAAAACTATGTTATGCAAAAGAGAACAAATCTGAGGGGATCAGACGTTTACATAAATGAACATCTTACCAAAAAAAATGGAAAAATTGCAAAAGAAGCAAGGTGGTTAAAAAACAAAGAAAAAAAAATAGCATCAACATGGACTAGAAATGGATACGTCTTTATCAAAGCAAAGGAAGGGTCTCAGCCTAAAATGATAAAAGAGCTGACGGATCTGGATGAATTCAAGAGATGAAAAATTACAAATCAATGAAACAACTCACAATCAAAATGGATAAAATATACGGTGAAATGAACAAATACATTAGAACATGACAACATACGAAGACTCAGAACCTAAAATATATAATGTTGAAAATGTGATTGATGCAAATTTTTTTCCTGTAATAAATGATAGCGAATATTATAATGAAGAGCAGTTTAATGACATCAATATATCAAATGGAGTTCTCTCCATTATTCACTTTAATAGCAGAAGTATAAATGCAAACATATCCAAAATAACAGATTACTTAAAACAATTAAATAGAACTTTTACGATAATAGCGTTGTCAGAGACATGGCTTAATGATGATAACACTAGTAATATTCACATCGAGGGGTATGATTTATATCATATGAACAGAAATAATAAAAGAGGTGGTGGTGTCGCACTATTTGTCAATAATGAAATAAAATGTAAATTAAATAATGAAATGTCAATAATAGTTGATAATATTATGGAAATGATAACAATAGAAATTATAAACAAAAACGATAAAAACATAATAATAAGTTGTGTATATAGATCACCAGGAGCAAATATAGAAATATTCACGGATAAAATCTTGGAACTAATGGAGAAAAGTTTTAATAAAAATATTTTCTTGTGTGGAGACTTTAACATTGATATGGGAAATAAAACAGATTCAAATAACATAAGCACATTTATAAACTCAATGTACAGTTTAAATATGTATCCATTGATATCAAAGCCAACAAGAATTACAACTCATAGTGCCACAATAATTGATAATATTTTCACAAATATAACAAATGGGGATGTAATTGGTGGTATCTTAACGACCGACTTAAGTGATCATTTACCAGTTTTCACAATCTTTAAAAATGATCAAAAAATCACAAAAGCAGACACAACGAAGAAAAAAATCATAAACACATCAAAAAAAGTTTTGGAAAAATTGAAAGAGGATCTGGATAAACAAGACTGGAATGATGTGTATGTTGATGATACGAACAGGGCATATGATGAGTTTATGAATATCTTGGAAACCCTGTATGAAAAGAATTGTGTGCAAACAAATTACACAAAGAGAAATACAAATGATCAACCATGGATGACAAAAGGGTTAAGAAATGCATGTAAAAAAAAGAATTATTTGTATTCATGTTTCTTGAAATTGCGAAGTCAGAGCGCAGAAGAAAAATATAAAAAGTATAAAAATAAATTAGTAGGGATTATAAGGAAACATAAGAAAGAATATTATAGTAAATTATTAGATAAAACTAATGGTGATATGAAAGCAACATGGCGAGTAATGAATGGTGTACTGAAGAATCATAAAGCAAAAACTGGTATTTCAAAATATTTTGTAAAAGACAACGATGAAGTTCATGATGAAAATGAAATTGTAAATGGATTTAATCAATATTTCGTGAATGTTGGATCAAGCCTTGCAGCTAAGATACCAAAAGTAGATAAAAATATGATCCACTCAATTACAGGTTGTGCAAATAGTATTTTCCTAAATGGAACTAACAAAGAGGAAATAATGAATGTAGTAAAACATCTTACAGACAAGAGATCGAAAGACTGGGTGGACATGGATATGATGTTTGTAAAGGACATAATGAGCCATGTTATTGAGCCGTTCACATACATATGTAACTTATCATTTTCAACAGGAATTTTTCCAGATAATATGAAAGTAGCTAAGGTCGTTCCTCTTTTTAAAAATGGTGATAAATGTGTATTCAACAATTATAGACCTATATCCTTGTTACCACAGTTTTCAAAAATTCTTGAAAAACTATTTGTAAACAGACTAGACCAATTTATAGATAAACAAAATATTCTAAGCAGCAGTCAGTATGGGTTTAGATCAAAAAACTCTACATCAATGGCTCTCATGGAATTAATGGAACAAATAACTACTGCTGTCGATCAAAAACAACATTGTATCAGTATCTTTGTTGATTTAAAAAAAGCATTCGATACTATTGATCACACAATTCTCCTTGAAAAACTGAACAAATATGGTATTAGAGGACCAGCATTACAGTGGGTATCTAGCTACTTAAAAAATAGGAAACAATTTGTACAAATAAATGATGTAAGATCTGACCTCTGTAATATCACATGTGGAGTTCCCCAAGGCTCTGTACTTGGACCAAAGCTTTTTATTTTATATGTGAATGACTTGGTAAATGTGTCAGGACTCCTTAAATGTGTACTTTTCGCAGATGATACCACTTTTTTCTGTTCAGGTGAAGATATAGAACAAATGTTAGAATTGATAAAGACAGAATTTGTAAAGATACAAACTTGGTTTAAAATAAATAAATTATCATTAAATCTAGAGAAAACTAATTACATGATATTCGGTAATAGAAAGAAAACTGTTGATGTTCCACTCAAAATTGAGGATGTTGAGATTTGTAGAGTGAGTGAGGTGAAGTTTTTGGGTGTTATCATTGATGACAAACTGACATGGAAACAACACATAAATTCTGTAAGAATAAAAATAGCTAAATCGATAGCAGTACTGTACAAAGTCAGAGACCTATTGAATGATAAGGCTCTGTATTTGTTGTATAACACAATCATTGTTCCACACTTAATCTATTGTATTGATGTTTGGGGGAATGCGTGTAAAACAATCACAAAGCCTATTTTTGTATTACAGAAAAGAGCTGTAAGAATTATCACTAGAAAGCATTACCGTCATCCATCAAGTACATTATTTTATCAACTAAAATTACTGAAGTTCCATGATTTGGTAGACTATAATATTTTATCAGTTATGTATAGAGCTCAAAATAATGCATTACCTTTAAATATCCAAATGCACTTTGTTAAAAGACAAAGTTGTTATAATCTTAAGGGAACAGAGTTGTTTGTAAAACCACAATTCAGAACCAGTTTGAAGGGACGTTCTACCTCAATTCAGGGAATTAGATTATGGAATGGCTTGGAGAATGTAGTTAAAAATGCCAAGTCAATGTTTACATTTAAAAAAATGATCAAAACAAATATGTTAAAAAAATATATGTGAAATAACGTAATGTGTATTGCATTAGTTAGAAAATTAGAAAGTGTTAGTCAGTTTGTACTGTATTAGTATTAGTTAGAAAACTAGAAAGAGTTAGTCATTTTGTACTGTATTAGTATTAGTTAGAAAATTAGAAAGAGTTAGTCATTTTGTACTGTTGGTTGAAGAATATTATTGTTTAACCTGATTGTTGGAAAAAGTTGGTTGAAGATTATTATTGTTTACATGGTTTGACTGCTGTTGTTTAGTCTGATTGTTGGAGATAAGGGGCAGATATAATAAGATTTATTCTTCTTTCTGCCACCTTTCATTTTTTTACATTTTGTACACTATCATTATGAGATTGCCTTGTATTGTTTCTTTTGTAAAAAAATGAACAAATTTAATAAACATAAACATAAACATAAACATATATATTCTGTGACCGTCTGTTTCCATCATAATCATGATTTTAGTGGGCAGATGTTAATTTTTATTCTTTGGAGGAAGGAGGCTGACTCTCTCCTTCCTTGAAAGAATAAAAAGTAAAATCTGATCACTAATATCATATAATATGACTATTATGGAAATACAGACGGTCACAGAATATGATAGCACTTATCAGATATTGTGACCACAGTAACTTATACAACTTTCTGCTGACTCTCTACTTCCTCTAAGAAATTAAAAAGTAACATCTGACCACTAATATCATGACTACCGTACTGTGAAAATATAGATGGCCACAGAATATGATAGAGTTTATCAGGTATTGCAAAGTATGGTGTAAAAATGCAACAGCGCCCCCCTATGGTCACAATTTATGATGGTCACAGAATATGGTGTAACACAGCCGTAATTAATATATATACCGGTAATACAAAAAAAGCCTATTACTTCCGCCATATTATGTCTTTAAAAAATTACTTTGCATAAAAAAATGGTAACAGGTGTCACAGTTTTCAACATTTTCACATGTGTAAAAAAACAAACATATTCTTTATGGAGATCTTTCTTCAAAAGTGTACAGAAAAATTATGACTTGCATGTTATCCTGATGCATGCTCAATAATACAGGTTAAAAAAAATCCAACAAAGTTGTCAGGTCTCCTGTTAAAAAAAAAAAAAAGTTAAAAACTAAATTAATTAGTCTTTTAAAGACTTAGTCAAACAGAGGAGCTCAGGTAAACTCAGTCTTATAAATAGCACCTTCTCATAGTGGGTCAACCAGTTTGTTGTTGACATCCAGAACTGACTGTTCACATCATATGAACAGAAATCATAAGAGCAGCTAGTTCTGGATGTAAACAACAAACTGGTTGACCCACTATGTGCAGGTGCTGTTTATGAGACTGAGTTTAATGCAGCTCCTCAGAGTGACAAAGTCTTTTAGATAAAAGACGAAACGTTTCAACGAGTTTTTAAACTTTTGCAGGCGAGCGTTGCAGCTCATGAAGCTTTCTGTCCAGTGGGTGATGTGAAGGGGTACCACCGGACCTTTTCCCCCATGCACACTTGAAGTTTTTCATGGGAGACTTTTTGGTCATGATTTGCTTTGAGTTCTTTAGTCGTCTTGTCACAATGCTTTTGGGCAAAGGTGAAGGTGTTCCTCAGGTGTTTATTCCGATCTTTCATGTTCTGGTGGTTGGTGTAAGCTGTGGCTACATTGTTTCCACCATGTGTGTAAAGAAAGGGTTGTCTGTTGACCACTCATCATCTTAAAAGTAGATGCACCGGTGGACTGATGTGGGGATCTTGTAGGTTGGAGCTGGCAACAGATCACGCAGTCTTTGATAGTTGTTTACATGTTTGTGCATTCCTGGCCAATAAGCAACATATCTTAATGCTCTGAGTGTTGCTTTGGTGCAGTTGTGTCTTGAAGATGGGAATTTGTGGGCATGTGCCAGCATCACCCCCCTGTGGTCTTGAGGCACCTCAAATGAAGGTGAAGCTGTTGGCTTGGGAGCAAATACAAACATGCCCTTGAACATGTTCAGGAATGGTCATACCTTAATGATAGTACGTAGTTCAGGGATGGAGTCAAGTTCCTCTGAGGAGGGAGTGTCTTGGTCTGGATCAGTTAGGTAGCAGATCATCTTTTTGATAGCTGGATCCAGAGATTGTAGCTTAAAGGTCCACTGACATCATCTTTCTACTTTGCGTAAAATGTTACAAGATATATCTTGTATCATTCAACTATGTTCGTTTTTAATAGCAAAATCAGCAAAATATTAAATTTTGCTTTAAAATTTATTTTAAATTTGGCGCCGTGTGTCGCCTCAGGAAATCCTGGTATTTCCGCATACGTCGTCTGTGACGTAGCGTGGAGAGTCTACTCGAACGCCCCTACAGCTCTGTATTCTGGCATTGTATTTTTCGCCTTTTTTTTGTTTCTTGCTGGGTTAGAGGGTGTTACAACCGGGTAGACGTTTGGGCAAAGCGCAGTTTTCACTTAATCCCAAAAATAAGGAAACGTGAAGGATTTATCTCCATCGGAGTACTGAGCTGACAGCAGCTCCTTCCTCTGTCTGAGTGTGCTAGGATCTGCTGTGGAAGACGTCGTGCTCCGATCACCTTTTGTCCGGTAAACAAAATACAGGAAACCCTCGACTTACGAACGAGTTCCGGACCTAAGGACCGTTCGTATGTCGAAAATGACGTAGGTCGGATCATATAGTAAAAAAAAAAAACGAAAAAAAAAAAACTTTATTTTAATTTTTATAAATGAATACATGTACAGTACTGTACAGTCACGAAGCACTTAGTCAAAGTCAAAGTCAACTTTATTGTCAGAACTGCAATATGTACAGGACATACACAGGATTGAAATTGCGTTTCTCTCAGTCCCTCGGTGCAACAGTAACCATCTAAACACTAAAACATTTAATAAACATAAGCATAAAATAGTAAGAGTGTAACACTGTCTCAAGTTTTTTCATAGTAGTATGAAAGTATGAAAATTTACTCCAACACTGAAACACCAAACACCCCTGAAACACCAAACACCCAATGAACATAAGCATAAAATGAAATATTAAAAGTGTAATACTGTCCTGAGTTTTTTCATAGTAGTATAAAAAGTATATCTATAAAATAAACTGAAGGTTCTAGCATTGACATTTGCAAAGAGTGGCACAGCAGCATATGAGTTAATGTACACAGTACTGTATATGTATGAGGTAGTTGATGTTGGTAAAGAGGCAAAGTGGCATATGCAGTAAGGCACATAAGGCACATTTGGCATCCTTAGATAAGGCTAGTCAGAGAATGCTGTATATGTATCAGCAGTAGTGTAGATATAAAAGTAGTGTAAATGTAAACAGTAGTAATAAATGTAAAACAGTAGTAATAAATGTAAACCGTATTAATAAATGTAAACAGTGAATGTAAACAGTAGTATGACTATAGGCAGTAATGTAATACAAACATTGGTGCAAATATGAGAAGTAGTGCAAACTGAAGCCTATCCTAATGAGGAGTGAGTTGAATTGTCTCCCTTTCACATAAAGTGAAAGTGAAAGTAGCTCCCTTTATGTGAATGGAGCCTGCTGGGGAGACAATTCAACTCACTCCTTCATCTTTAAAAACTGTGGTAGGATAGGCTAAGTGCTTGGTGACTGTACAGTACTGTACATTTATCTATTAATAAAAAATATATATATATTTTTTAAATTTTAATGTATAAATAGACTGCACAGTCTATTTATACACAGTATAAAGTACCGCCAGGGGTTTTTAGTCGGCCCGCGGATAAATCTGAATTATAAAAAAAAAAAGAATAAACGCTATTTTCTTAAAAATCTGCAGTTCCTATGTTGTCCGCTAGAGGCGCTGTGTTTTAGTCAGTTCCTATGTTGTCCTTCTGAAACCGGGTGCCTCTAGGACCATGGGGCGCTGTGTTTTAGTATGGGAGACGCAGCAGATCATATACTGCATAGATATCATATATAGAACACTAGATACCGCATGGCCCGCTCTCGCCTATTGGAGCTGACGAGATTTCAGGCAGCCATCTTGAAGGCGTCCACCGCTCCACTCAGCCTTATATATTTGGCTGGCACAATAAAGTATCAGCGCATTTAATCAATCATAACACGCTGAATAGTAATGCTATTGTCACATATTTAAATGTTAGGCATACAGCTATTAAAACTGCATGTATAGGAACGTATAGTTTAGCATATTTAAATATTTTTTGGTGGAATACAATACTGTACTTTAATATATGTTTAGCAAGACACAACCAAAGATGCAATTTATTCACACACACATTATACATATTCAGATACTGTAATAATACATATATATTCAGATAAGCATATATATAACTATATAAATACATACTACAGTATATATATATAACTATATATATATATATATATATATAACATATATATATATATATATATATATATATACTGTATATATATATATATATATATATATANTTTTATACTCTTTTTTTATACTAGTATGCAAAAACTCAGGACAGTATTATGTTCATTAAATGTTTAATGTTTTAGTTTTAGAGTTGGTGTAAATTTTCATACTCTTATACCACTATGCAAAAAACTCAGGACAGTGTTAGTTTTACTATTTTATGCTTATGTCTATTATTATATGTTTCAGTGTTTCAATGTTTAGATGTTTACTGTTGCACCGAGGGACTGAGAGAAACGCAATTTCGGTCCTGTGTATGTCCTGTACAGTACATATTGCAGATCTGACAATAAAGTTGACTTTGACTTTGACTATGAAAAAATTACCAGACAGCCTCTCCTCACCATCTGGCCTCTGCCAGTCACAGCTAATTTGACCAAGATACAGTACCAAGCTCTTTGTGCACTGCATTGTCACTGAAGCCCAATTCATAATAAATGAACTCTTGACGATTTTATGGGGTGTACTTTGCCATAAAAGGGGCAGGTGTTGAATAGAGTACTATCATGTTCCACATCAAATGACTTTTAAAACAAACCATAACCGAACTACCATGATAGCTGCCCAAAACAGATTCTCATATTAAAATGGGAATTATACCAACACAAAAACAAAACTGTACCATACAAGTGAAATAAACTAATATATATATATATATTTTCAGTGGTCATCAAAGCAAGTCACCCATCATGTCCTCCCTGCATGAAACCATACTTCTCATCACAGTCACTTCATCAAAGTTTTGCTTCCACAACTCTCTCCCAGACCTTCAACGTGTGGCTCATCACGTTAATTCCCCTGTAGTTGTGACAACTTTGTACATCACCCTTGTTCTTAAATGGGCACCAGTATACTTTGCCTAGACACCTTATGCCATTTCATATTTGAGTCAGAAACCTCACTTCCATGTCTTCAGGTCCCAGTGCCTTCCCATTCTTCCTTCATACTAATATTTTCCACTTCCTGGTCTACAGATCTATGACCTTTCACCTTCTTCATTCATTAGCTCCCCAGCACACTCTCCTCAACCTTGAAACAACACTCTGCAGCTCTCTCAAGGATATCATGGTTGTCCCCACACTAGAAAGATTAAGTGATCCCTCCATTTGTGGGCGACCGTGGTGTAGTGGTAATGGCAGTCGACCCCTGATCGGAAGGTTGGAGGTTCGAATCCCGCATCCGCCCACCATGTGTTGTGTGTCCCTGGGCAAGACACTTAACCCCGAGTTGCTCCCGGTAGGTCTGGATGGCGCCTTGCAAGGCAGGCTACCACTACCGGTGTATGAATGTCTGAATGAATGGGTGGATGGCTGGTATTGTAAAGCGCTTTGGGGCTCCTCACAGGGGGCTGGAAAGCGCTATATAAATAAGCTCCATTTACCATTTAATCGTGCTCCCAACAAAATATTACCAACAACGATCCCAAAGGAGATAATCAGTATTTCAGAGGCAATGACAGAGAAAAGAGAAAGCACTAACAGGGCCAATTTAATATGTTACAAACAAAAGTACGGGTGTGTAGGTGGAAACAAGGAGGAGGATTCCAAAGATGCTGATGTGACGGATTGCTGTGCCAAGAGAAATGGCATGCTGGAAGCTGAAATGATGCGTCAGTGGCACATAGATACAGCTTCTATATGTTGTATATGAGGGGGGTGGGGGAGACTTTTCAGCAACACATTCTGTTCCAGGAACTGGTGATATGTAGCACCTAATGAGGACAGAAAGCAGGTGAAACATACGCACACTTGAGTTGCTCTGTCATTGTATAACATCAGAAACAGGGTTATTTAAAGCCTGCTTTAAAATGCACCAGTCTTCCAAGAAAGTTTTTTCCATTTGAGTTGTCCGGGTTTTGTCGTCTCTAAAGGTAAACAAAAGATTGTCATTTGGTGGTGGGGCTGGGGATGTCTTCTTTTAGCTGTGTGCATTGCATGCAAGAAGGATTCTAAATACAGTAGATTTTCAAATTTCAAAAATGTATTTTGTCCACATTCTGTGGATTAATTATTGTTACTGGCTCTATGATAACAAGTTCACACTGCCGGTTTTTCTAAAGTTTTATCATTTATGTTGCCTTACCTCATCTTTGTTCCAAAGCACAAAGGTTATATTTTGTCAATTTCCCCCCACAGTTATTGTGGGAAATACTCATTCTGCTGTTTGGGTACACACATAGAAACTCTTATAAAGTACTCAAATATTCTCAAAATTAACGCAGAGGATGTTCATGTTCAAGTTGAATTATCTTTATTATCCCCAAGGGGCAATTGGTCTCACAGTCAGTAGGTACACAAAACATCCGTGCTAGAAAAGACTTGAGACATTAAAGTAACTATAGAAATCATCAGTGTTCATTGAGAAGCCTGATCACTACAAGGATGAATGTCCTACATCTGTGGCGGCCGTGGTGTAGTGGTAATGGCAGTCGCCCCCCGATCGGAAGGTTGGCGGTACGAATCTCGGTTCCCCACACCATGTGTCGTTGTGTCCTTGGGCAAGACACTTAACCCCGAGTTGCTCCCGGTAGGACTGGAAAGCGCCTTGCATGGCAGTCTGCCGCTACCGGTGTATGAATGTGTGTATGAATGGGTGGATGGTTGGTATTGTAAAGCGCTTTGGGGCCCCTCATAGGGGGCTGGAAAGCGCTATATAAATAAGCTCCATTTACCATTTACCATTTACCATTGTGTCCTAATCAAGTATAAATTGCCTCAGGTAACTCATTTTACAGAAAAGCAGTCTTTCATGAACATTTGAACACTACTAGTACACAAGCAACTAACTACTGTACAGCTGCTTGTTGATTTAATCACCACATTTAGGTTTGGAGTGAGTATGGTCAGTGTCTGATTTTTACTCCAACATGCTGGTTCTACGGGGCTCCAAATCATGAACAATTTATTCCTAGAAAAATAACATTAACTTGTATTTTTGTTTTCCAGGTAATGTCACGATGCAGGAGCCCAGACAGCTGCTGAAATAAAACTACAATCCTAAAAGGGATGTGGGGAAATACAATGTTTGTAGAGAAGAGCTAAACCGTTATACTTTTTTTCTAATTATTAAAAGCCTTTTATTCTGAAGCACCACAGCTATTTCCTGCCTTGTAAGTGGATTTTTATGGAACTTTAAAGATTCTCAATTGTGCAAGAAAAATAAAACTGACTTTGTTTTCTCAACATAACCATTCAATTTTCAATTTTTTTTTTTTTTTTACCGATGTCTGCAACCACTTTCAACACCTAACAGAAAGGTGATGCTGTTGTTATATATCTCATCTGTGCTAATGAACAGGCCTCTTATCAGGCAGACAGTTTTCTCGATACATACCAACAAGTAGCCAAGATAATCTGACCGTGGACAAGGAAAACATATTTCAGGAATTCAACAGGGATGTTAACCCGTCAACTTTCATATGCATTAGTTGGGACTGTACTTTTAGCTCCTTTCTATCTTATAAGAAACACAAAGCGCTTTACACTACAATCTGTGCCCTTATTCATACAGCACTCTACTAGATCTCTACAAAGAATAACCAGAGCTTTATCACATTCATACACCGATGGGACACACATCAAAGGCAATGAGGACTTCAGTGTCTTGCCCAGGGACACTTGGGCGTGTGACTGCTGGTGGATTAGAGGACGACTGCTCCAACCACTCATCCATAGCCGCTCAAAGTTGTACATTTGAGACGATACATGCAGTCTAACCCAAAGAAAACTCCTCTCACATGTGGGGAGTTTAGGCAGTGACTGCACCAAACATGGGGCAATGGCTTGACATTTCCTCTGTGTGAACTCTTTCTGACTCCATTCAAAATGTCATATCACTGAAACCATGGCAAATGTGTGAATAAACAGGCATGAAAGACTGAAGATCTTCACTGGCTCTCTGAAGTCATTTTTCCTCATTTGACATAAACAATACATACATGCAACTGCCTATTGTTTAAGACGTTACAAATCTAACCATACCTTTCACATCAACCACTACATTTGTTCAAATATTTTAACTTTGTGAAGCTCTCTTCTAGACCATAACAAACATGCTGCACAATATTCTTCTAGATGAATATTCATAAGAGAACTGGTAGGTTAGGAATGAACCACAGGTTAATAAGAGATGGGAAATTGCTCATTACATGCTGTGAAGTTGGAAAGTGCCTGAAGCTGATGCCAAGATCAAAATTCACAACCATGTATGAACAGGCCTACAGACACTAGTCTCTGTTTCCATTAGCAGGGAGTTCAAAGCTATCTGGAGTGTTGTGTCATTATCAACTCTTTCATACTGCATCTCACTGCATCTCCTCAGAACATCAAAGTAAACATTTCACTATCTGCATTCTACAAAAAAATGTGAATGTAATGCCTAAGAGAAAACATTAGAACGGATTTAGCCACAATGGTGCCTACAACAAAATGTCACTGATTGGTAGTTAAATATAAACAGGGTGCCTGAAATGTTGCAAACATTACCCTTAATATGAAAGATTTCAGACAATAAAGTTGCAGTCAGAAGTTTAGATCCACTCAAATGGGCTTGTTTTGAACCGATTGTTTTTCGGGATATGATCATCTAAGTGCCATGCCAGAAGGCGTTGGCGACCACGGTTCTGTATTCTATACAGTCTTTCACCAGCTGCCAGTAGGTGTGTAATAATCAAACATTAAACTTAAATGAGTTTGAAAAACAAGAACTTGGTGCACAACTTTACATTTATTGTGAATTTTCTCTAAACCACACATTCACCTAGATCTTATCATAATTGGTTAAAGACTCTATGCCATCATAAACAGGATTTGGTTGGCAGAAGTCATTGGATAATTTTTCATCTGCCATCCTCAAATGGAAGGGAATTGATCAGGACATTCAGGAACAAGGTTGCCATAAACTAGAAACTGCTGAAACAACAGTGTCACCATCCAAAGTGAATGGAGCTTCATTCTGGCTTGGACTGAGAGGAGAAAGAAGCCACTGTTCACAAAGGAACATCTTAAATGAAAATTTCTGCTGCCCACTTTCATAATAACAATGCCTTCCAAAAATGTTTGATGGTCAAACAAGACAACATTTTTAACTTTGTCCTTAATGACGAGACATATGTTTGAAAAAGACAAGTACCATTTGTACCAAATGTCAGGCATAGAGGTGTCAGCATCATGCTGTGGGGCTGCTTGAGCTGCCAGAGGTCCACAAAGTAGACAATAACTAGGCTTGTCACGATAATAAATAAATTAATCAAATGATAAATGGAAATTATCAACCTCATTTTCATTTATCGGCTTTATCGTTTCTTCTTTTCTTCTCTTTTCGCTAAAAGCAGCTAAGCTACGAGCTAAGCTAACAGGCCGACCTCGGGAAAAACCTCTGTCTTGTCCAAGCTCCAAAATTCATGGTTAAAACCCGTGCCTTTATTTAAAAAGTTGTTTTTCTCTGCAAAAACAAGCTGAGAACTTGTTTACTGATTTTTTTTATTTTTATTAAAAGCTTTGTGTGACAAATGCTATGCTAAAGAGCTCAAACCACACCAAGCGTCTGCCATTTTGAGAACCAAAAAACAGGAACGAGAGACAACCCATGTCATGTCAAGGGGCCTCTCTCCTATTTTTCTTTAAAGACCGTGTAAAGTGAATTTCAATATTTTCTTCAATAAACATTATAAATGTCATAATTGTAATCTTGTAAATGAGTAAAAAGTCTCAAAATTGTAGCTCAATTAATTTTGGAGTTATAGAGCAAACTGTGTATAAAGATATTTCTGTTTCAGGATTTTTTAGGCGTGTTTTAAATGTGACCGCGTTTCGTCACGCGGTCTTCTTAAGTATAGCCCCACCCCCTGCAGCTCCAGCCGTATAAATTCGCCTCGGTGGAGCCGTTCACTCGCGAATCGCAGATAGCATCAGATAGCAATAGCATAGATATTTTGTTCATTGTTAGCTAGCTAATCAATTATGCCTCGTTCGTGCATCTTCCCTGGATGTCGCAATGGTCAGGGCACCCGTACAAAATCATAAAATAATAATAATAATAATAATAATAATTAATTCAATTTATAACGCACTTTTCATTACTGAAAATCTCAAAGTGCTACACATATATTGAATGCTACACACATTCATAAACCGGTGGCGGCAGACTACCATGCAAGGTGCTTTCCAGTCCTACCGGGAGCAACTCAGGGTTAAGTGTCTTGCCCAAGGACACAACGACACATGGTGCGGGTCCCGGGAGTCGAACCGCCAACTTTCCGATCGGGAGACGACTGCCATTTCCACTACACCACGGCCGCCCTAACGTGTTTTTATACCGCGTGGTTTTATACCGAGTATCTGTAATGCCTGGATAGGTCAATGGATAAAGCGTTTGCCTTCCGTCCCAAACCTTATGGGTTCAATTCCCGCATGGTACAATTTTTTTTTTTTATTATTCATTCCAGATTAAAAACACACAAGAAAATTATTTACAAAAACAGCGTAATGGTGTGATCACACCGAACAGCTTTTCAGCAGCAGGAGCGTCCAGTTTACATGCAAAGTCAATGGGGGACGCGCTTCCAGCCGCGTCTTGGCGTCGGGCGTCACGTCGCGTGCGTGTTGAGCGTGCTGGAAAGCGTTTTCCGTGCACGTGAACCGGCTTCAGCCTCCAAACCGCGCATTCAGCATGCTGAAGATTTTGCGGTTCAAACTTTCAAACGCCGCTCAACTCTACCTGATTGGTTGGTGTGTCAACCAATCAGGGAGAGTCGGGGGAGAAGAGAGGGGGTCAGGGGGAGAGTCCCTATGTGACGCGGAAACCAGTGACGCGGAAACGATTGCGCATGTGACGTATTGTTTGTGGGACACAGAAAAAACCCGCGGAGTCATGGACTATGGAAGAGAAACTCATTGTAGCTGTGTGTTCGCGACAAGGACGACCAGTCAAGTCTGCTCCACAGAGACAGAAATAAAAAGCTCCTCGCCTGGCGGAGTGCAGTGGACTGGACTCGGTATACCGGTAAGCTCCTCCCACACACTCCGCAGCTGTTTCGCGTTCTGGCGTTCTGGTCCAAGTAGTCTCTGGACACCAAGTGCGTCCACTTGCGTGCGTGACGAGCTTTTTGGAAGTTGAAAAGCTGTTCGGTGTGATCACACCGTAACTCTTGGAAAAAGTAGCTGCTGTTACAGACAGAACTCAGATAAAAACAGAGCAGGTTTACTGGCTCTGCTCCTATCTGTCTCCACATACAGCTCAGCTGCAGGCCGCAGTACTGCGCTGAAACCACACCCACGCGCTGACACGCCCCCACAGTTTCAGACCAAGGGAAAATTATGTTTTTTCATGATTTTTGAGACTTAATTTTATAAGGAAAACAATGTTTTTAATCAGTCAGATTTATATGGGTGATTAATAACACATATTTATGCCATGTGACAAACTAAAAACACACATTTAATTTCACTTTACACGGTCTTTAAGTGATACGCTGCTCGCTCCCTTGCTATCCATCCTTAGGTTCAAAACAGCCTTATACTGCCATCTAGTGGTCAAAAAATGTACAATACACAATAAATAACCAATATTTCTTCTTAAATTTGACAATTATTACTAATTATTGTCAAATTTGAAACAATTTTATCATTTATCATAATAATTTCTGACACAATTGAGCGCCCAGCAAAAGTTGTTATTGTGACAGGCCTGATTAATAAACAATAAAGGTGGAGGAGAACCTTAAAAAAAATTCACCATCTCAAATCAACTAGTCCATGGTTGATCCAATGACACTGATTAACTGGAACAGCCGCTTTAAAACCTCAAGCTCAACTCAATTCAAAATTTGGGGACTACACTTAAAAACCAGTCTGTGCTGGGAGAGCAAGATATTTAAATGAACTCGACCAGTTTTGTCAAGAGCGGTCCAATATTTGAACAGAAATGTACAAGAAACGTATCGATGGCTGGTGGAGGTGCAACATGCCAAAAGACAGGGGTGCAGGAGATTAGAGAAAATTCACAATGACTGTACACTTGTGCACTTAATTTTTGTTTTTCAAAAATAAAATGTTGTATAGTCATTCCACCCTGAAAAAAGATGTAAACATCTGACTCAGTTCTATGCATTGACTGCTGGAAGCTCAGATAAATGCCTATAGATAATAATAATAATAATAATAATAATAATAATAATCATTTTATTTAAAAGCGCCTTTCAGGACACCCAAGGACACTTAACAAACCAATACAGTGCAAAGATTATCAGTGACAAATTTAAATATAAAATACATAAAGATTATAAAATGCAAAATAATAAAAATACATTTAGTAAAGTTAATGATAAGCTAGTCTAAAGAGATGTGTTTTCAGGGCTGTCTTGAACAGAGAAAGGGAGGTGGTGTTTCGAAGCTGTAAGCTAATGTTCAAACCTTGGATGCCTGTTTCTGCCTATTAATATTATTTTCACGCTCTGGGCAACTATCTGAGTTCACAACATGATTTCTGCCTTTTATCTGTATAAATATATACTTTCAGATCAGCTGTAGACTCGCTGCCTGGCCCGAAAAACAGCAGGATCAGATCTTCCCTCACAAGCGAATTATAACATGAGCCATAAACGCAGACCGTATTGACCAACAGAGGAGCCTGGTTTTCAAAAACTCTATAATAGTGGCATCTTTATGGCTTTGGTCGCATCCCTTTTATTGCATCGGACGTTAAATTTACTACATGGCTACTCTGTTTCCCAGTCACATGTATTAATATGAGTGCCTGTCTGGCGCCTTGTTTTATTTGGGTGCACAGATGCTATCTGACACAGTACTTTAAAGACAAAATACAGTATAAGGCAGGCCAATAAAACGGAGCAAAAGCAGGAGATAAACCTAAAATTATGACATTTCTTATTGGCTTCGATGCACACAGATTTTCTGTGGATAAACATACACAAGGGAAATCTGGGAGCTTATGGAGAAACAAGGAAGCCAGATTCAGGTATCAACCAAGCATGTGTGACAGCTTGTGATTCAACGCTTCACGTTGTTGAATTTTCTACGAAAGCTGAAGGATAGCGTTTGCATTTTGTGATGGCTTTTAGCAGATTTAAAAAACATCAAGAAGCCCTAAACTAATCTTTCTTTTAAAACCCTGTTCATCAAACTGGTTTCAGCGTGAGATCGTCGGGGATCTTTAGATTCAGGGGTGTTTCGTTGTACCTTGCTGCCTCAGCTGGGCTCTTGGTGGTCGATAGCTGCTTGTGTCCTGGCTTTGTGGTACCAGGGTTTGGGTGGTTGGTGGATTTTGGCTGTCTGTCAAGGGGTCGTCAGTGCTCTCCATAGTGCAAGAGTGTCGAGTGGAACTCTTGTCGCGTCATAGAGCCTGAGAGGAGAGAGGAAGAGGGGAAGGCGCTATGGTTATCAAATCAAACGGTTTCATCATCATATTACCACCAACACCAACCAACCAACCAATACTGAATGTACTGTATTTAAATACAATGTTTTGATGCTTAGCTAATTAATGTTTAAATTGTGTGAATTGAAGATGCATGCGAACGGAACAGAATAATGTGATGTTCCAATAGATTAATTGGAGTTAAGCAATACATTTTAATTCCTTAACTAATCTGTTTCCCATTTTCCTCTATCATATGCCATTTGCTTTACTTGATTTAAGTCTTTGACATTCCTTCATTTAAGATTTCCATTTTGTTGGATTAATTGGTTGTATGTTTTCTGCAAGGAAAATAAAATTGAACACTTATTCACCCACGTCCTGTCTTTTGTATGTTCTTTTAATCTCATTTTAGAATTTGTCGTTTCTTGGGGAAATGTTAAAAATGAAAATCTCAGAGGTGATATTTGACCAGCACTTAGTACATTTTTTCTTAAATTTCAGTATGGTTATAAATGATGGGCGGAGCCTGATCAAAACCAATCAGTGCAGACTGGGATTGTCTGATGTCATTAACTCAGTGCTCTCAATTAGGACTCACCAATGTTCTTTTTATGAAAACCACCTCAGTAAATAAGTTCTCCAAGAACCACCAATGACAATGAAAAACTGTATTAGTGTGCCCTAACCCTAACTTTCTCCCACAATATTATATCACATCTTCCAAAAGCTTAAACTGGTGATCTAACAAGATCAAGTCAGGTCCTTTGGATGGATTTTGAAACGTTTCGTCTTTTATCCAAAATATTCCTTCAGTCTGAAATCTTGTAACAAGCTCAGTCTTATAAACAGCACCTTCTCCTAGTACTGTACCAGTTTGCTGCTGACAGTCAGAACCAGATATTCACATGCAAAGGCTGATGGTCCCATCAGCCTAACAAACTTGACTAATCCCACCAACGTAACTAGTTAATCATCATCTACTCCAGTTTTTCTAAAAGTTCTCAAAATGTTCTCTACTGCACTTTTGTCTCAAGTAGTTTGTAAAAAGCCATGTTCAAGTCATATTTTTGACCAATTCTACTTTGTAGTGTTAAATCACAGTTTAGCTTCTGAAGGGTGCTTTTAAATAATTAATAAAAAAAATATCTTGCAAGTATAGAAAGAGTAATACCAATGAGTAGGGGGAATGAGTACCATCTGGCAAGTTGGAGAGTTCATTGTTGATTTAAAAAGAACTTCATTTCATATTGTTTTGTTTTCTTGAGATCCATCCATCCATTATCTAAAGATAATGGATGGATATGGCAGAAACCCGTCATCTCTTCTTTGCTAGCAGAAGTTGACTCCTTACTTGACTAATCACCAAACCTTCAGTTTTCTTGTAAGAACTTTAAAACACAGACTCTATTCCCTTTTGTTTGTGTCTTGTGTCAACGGGACTAACTTCTTTACTAAAATGAAGAACTTTAAATGTTTCAAGCCAAAACAATGTGCTCCCTGTTGAGGAAGCTAACGGTTAGCAGCAATAGGGTTTCTTTATCTTTCTCCTTTTCCATCAGCCGGTATGGTTTGGCCAAGCAGCTGTCTTCTTAGCTGCATTTCTGTTCAAACCACTGCTGTATGTGTCTTGAGGGCCCAGAGGGATCAATTACCAAGGCTGGTACCGACCCATATCCACTGGGCTGGGGCTGCATGGTAATAGAGGGGGGCACTGGGAGATCCCATCAGAACCAGGGTGAGCTGGATTCACAAAGTGAGAGTGGAGGAATCTAATAGAAAGTGTTTGTGAAGGGGAATGCCAGTAGTTGTATACAAACCCAGTAAAAGGAGCTTTTTCATACCAGGCTGAACACGCCATAATCACACAATAATTGCAGTATATTCCGCAGTACACGTCGCACCACCCTATAAGTTGCATCAGTCCAAATATGTCTAATAAGGTAGAAAAATCCATAAATACGTTGCTTCGCCATTTAAGTTGCATCTAATATGCGTCACCGCTAACAACCCGGAAACGTGGGCTGGTGTTGTGCCAAAAATCGATTGGCTGCCAAATGACAACTGCGGGAGCGTGAACAGGAGGACTTTAACAAGAATTTAACAAGATTAACTTTTTTAAACAATTATTTGTTTGCTCGAAATTATAGTAAAGGTGAGTCTCGGTCTAATTTTTGCTTAATAAATGCACTTTGACAGTCAAATCAGCTGAATTTCAAAAGTAATAGCTGACTCGGTGCTCCGGGAAGGAGGAACACTGCACATTTCTTAAAAGTTTAAAAATATAAACACCTAAAAAAAATTATTTGTTTGCTCGACATTATAACAAAGACATATCTCAGTTGAACTTTTACTTAATAAATGCACTTCAATGGTCAAATTAGCTGCATTTCGCCGGGGCGTCGTAGTGAAATGAAGTTGAGTCGGTTGCTCCACGCGAGCTGGACTAAGGTGGCGGGCTATGGCAAGCCGATTCTGTCATTAATAGCCACGTTTACCTAGTACGTGACACAACGGCATGCCATACTTCTCGAGTGCCATCTAGCTGCTGAAAATGGTAGTGTTCAATATTTTCAGTCAGAATGAAAACGGTCATATCGCAGTCAAATATTTATTTATAAATATGAGAAAAATCCATAAATAAGTCGCTTTGATCTATAAGTCGCAGGGCATGCAAATTTTGCACATTTTGACTTACAGGCCGAAAAATACGCTAAATCTCTGGAAGCCCAAAAGAAGACAAAACCAAAACTGTCAAGGGTTCAAGGTTCTTTATTTGTCATATGCATCATCATCCCCGTGCAAATTATGTCCTCCACTCTAGAAAGAGTGTAAAATACGCCAACACACGAGCTCACACATCATCAAATATCAGTGTGAACTGATCTAGTCTCATTCCTCCTTGCATCCTCCCCTCCCCTTGTCTCCTGCTCTTCTCAGAGAAAAATACCTTGATTACAGTAATCACCATCTCTCTGTCAGGAGGTGCCACTTCGGCTCCGAGCGCACTGTTTACGTCCTAAAGCATGCCAATCAGATTCAGCTTAATGGAACATGTGATTATAAGTAGTCTGAAGATTATCTGTGCTCGCAACTGCCTTTCACATCTTGAGTTACCGTTTCCTGTGGCATCTGAAACTCACTGTGTAATGTATTTTTGTAAATGAAATGCTGTGTAATTTGGAACACATTTCATAAGGACAGATGCGACAATGAGATTTGTTGCGCAATAATCACTTGTGATAAACGTCATTAGTCTAAAAGGCTCTTCACAGTTTTAGTTTTTCTTGCTGTTAGTATTTTCTTACAATTAAGATAGCAAAGAAAATATACTTTTATAAAGAATGTACTTTGTTAATGAACTAAAAAAAAGCCTACGGTAATAAGAGCCACATCTGGATGTATACCCAATAACATTAAAAAAGAGACAACAGTTAGCGATACACATTAGACATGTTCACATGTCTTCTAGTGACGTGGCTTCTTTCTTCTGCCATTTCTCTGTGTGTGCTTTGAACTGCACATTTTATCAGGCAGTCACAAAAAGCCACCAGATAACCTTCAGTTCTTCTGCAACAGGGTACTCATTTCTCCTTTTTGCTCGCTGAGCTCTCCGTGCACACACACTTTGCAACGTTTCATCTGCCAGTCAAAAATGGTGGAGGGCAAACATAAAGCATCCTCCTCTCTGGAGTTGGAAGCCTTTCAGTGAGACAAGGAGGCATAGGGGATGACTGCTGAGACTACACATCGTTTAGCAACAAGAAAGTGCCTATCAAAGGCAAAAAATTGGGAAACTTGAATGTGGGAAGTGTTTGATAAAATGTATGTGGGCATCATTTAGTATCACGAAGACAACGTTTTATTAGAAGAAAAAAATCCTTGTATCAATCAGTATATAGTTTATGGCTTTTACTTAAAGTGAATGGTGTGATTCTATCGAATTCCTTGGACAATGAAGGATCCATACTGTCAAGCTGCAGGGACTCTATAGAATAGATTTCCTAATTCTCCAATTGTGGCACCATTGAAAAGTGTGGGTCGGTTCAATCTAATGTTTTTAAATTGCTTTTACCGGTAGTCAGATGCTGTTTTAAACTTAGCCAGAACACATGCCAGTTGTACAGAAAAACAAAATAACTCATCAAATATGTCTCTTCTGGCAACTGGTGGAGGCAGTCACTTCTTCTCTCGCCCCCTCCCCCGGCGCGGCTTCTTGTCTTGTCTGCAGCTCCTCAGAAAGCACCTCGAACGCAGATTAAGATGAATTGGGTTGTATGGGCAAATCAATTCTACGGACAAGGATTTCAACAAAAGGCAAGGCACGGGGGAGCCGGCCCATCCTCGCAGACTGACCGGGAAGATACGCCATGGATTCCTGGCGATGGAATGGTGAGCGTCTCGCTCCCTGTGCTCTGTGGGGACTTGAACAATCTGGATTAAATTGGATTTATGATGGCAGCGCTTTGCTTTTTGGCGTTTGTGGAGCACTGGCTTATCGGCAAATGAGGGAGACTCAGCAGGACTTAATGCACCCGTAGTCTGATCTGCGCCGTGAAACATTAGTCTGATCTGCGCCGTGACCTCGACAAATCAGCTGTTTACGAG
>JBBPBX010024619.1:27930-39525 GCA_038048925.1 Garcialebias charrua
CCACTCTGACTTAATGCAGATTCTGAAACTGGCCCTTAGTTTGAAAAATGTTTTTATTTTGACCCCCTTTTGTAAGTGAGTTTGACACCCCTGACCTAACAAATCAGAGTGGACCAATGAAACCACTGAACCATTGGTCCACATCGTTCTCCTCCTCCCCGTTGTAGCCCCTGGGGGTACAACTAAGTATTTGCAGCTAGAGCTCTCATTTCTAGCCCGAACCCCGGCCCAGGGCCAGTCAAGTCCATAATAATGCGCTTAATGTGGTGGCCAGGTCAGTGTCGGGCTTCTGATTGCATCAGCGGACGCGAGCGGCTGACGATCCAATTATATGTACCGTATTTTCCGGATTATTGGTCGTATCGGAACATAGGTCGCAGTGTCCAATTATATTGCCAAAAAATTGGAAAAATCCATAAATAGGTTGCACCGGAATATAGGTCGCACCTACGTCACCGCCGACGTAACGCGTCATCCACTGCTGACGCGTGACCGCTGAGTCAACCCGGCAATATGGACCGAGTGTTTAGCTCTGCTGCTAATGTCTGCCAGAAGCTAACAGAAGCTAACACGAGACGAGTCCGCCTCTCAGAAAACACGAATAAAAAAATCGAATTTTATGTCAAATGTTTTTTCCAGGACATAGTTAAGTACATTAGAGCCTTATAATTACTCTGTAAGCAGAAATAAATATACTTATACTATATACCTATTGGTTTCGAAGCAATTTATAACATAAAGAGAAGCTAACAGAAGCTAACACGAGACGAGTCCGCCTCTCAGAAAACACGAATAAAAAAATCGAATTTTAAGTCAAATATTTTCTATAGACCATCGTTACGTACATTAATGTCCTATAATTTAAACTCTGTAAGCAGAAAAAATATACACCGAGTGGTTTAGAAGTTATTTAGAAGAACACCGATAAAAAACTAATGCTCACGGGAAGTTTGCCACTCAGAACACGGAATAAAAAATCTAATTTTAAGTCAAATATTTTCTATAGACCATCGTTACGTACATTAATGTCCTATAATTTAAACTCTGTAAGCAGAAAAAATATACACCGAGTGGTTTAGAAGTTATTTAGAAGAACACCGATAAAAAACTAATGCTCACGGGAAGTTCGCCACTCAGAACACGGAATAAAAAAATCGAATTTTAAGTCCACAAATCCATAAATAGGTCGCATCGGATTATAGGTTGCAGGCCTTGAAAAAAACCATGAAAAGGTGCGACCTATAATCCGAAAAATATGGTATATTTATATATACATGGCTTGCCATGCAATCACCAACTGCACGTTGCCATTTCCCCGTGCACTGGCCGGCTTTAAAAGTGGTAAAAAGTTCAGTTAAGCTTCAGATGGACCAGCGATCCATCCAATGGACATTCATTCAGCCGCTTCACTCAGTGGACGCACACGGCCGATGACCCAAACAAGTGAGATCCCAAAATATCCGATATGTCAGAGCAGGGTCCAAAGCAGGGGAAACATTTGACTGTTCCTCAGCTCCGATCTTCGGCCCCCTTTATTCAACCGTGCGCGGTCTCCGACCAGGCTGCACAGAAGTCTGTTGGAGTCAGTCTCCCCACCATCACAGACATTTACACCTCCAGATGCAGGAAAAGAGCCACCTGCATCATGAAAGACCTCACTCACCCAGCACACTCACTCTTTGCCCCACTCCCCTCAGGACGGAGGTTGAGGAGCATCAAATGTAGAACCACTAGACTGAGGAACAGCTTCTACCCTGAGGCTGTTAGACTCATGAATAAATAAATAATAAGAATAAACACTGCAAAATATCACATCATGCTGATGCTGATCTGTTTTCTTGTTGCTGTGTTCATCTGTGACCATCTGCTCATACAGACTCATGTTCGTGCTGCTGTTTATAATGATGTTTTTCCACTACATTAGGGCTTAGTGTATTACTAGTTGATGTTTCTCTTAGTTAATTCTAGATGTTATTACTGTTTTTCTCTTGCATTTGTTGTTGGATGTAACTGGGACCCCGTGTACATAATCTCGTTTTCATCACATGTACCACATGCGGTGCAAATGACAATAAAGACTCTCTGACTCTCTCTGACTCTCTTAATAACTATACAGTATACGCTGTCATGGGGTAGTTGCGTTCAGACCTGTAATAACTGTGAATTCGTTGGATCAGATATTATGGCTAAGGGCTGGGTCGGGTCGGCTTTTTTTGGACCCAAATGCAACTTTTTGCAGCCCGTGTGAATCGTGCATTAATGTGGCATTAATGTGGCACTCGGAGCTCGGTGGGAGGCTTGGATGACTAAAGGCTGAGTTAGACTCGCGCTTTGGTCCGCAGGCTGGAGCGCGCGCGCTGCGCGTGCACTGTGCCGTGCGGCGAAATGCGTTTACAGTGTCGCCTCTGTGTTTATAGTTGTCGCACGGCGGGGCATGGCAAAGTGCTGTTCTTTTACCGACCAGCAGGTGGCAGTACCCTCTAAAACCTGTGCATATGTTGCAAGAAAGGTGTAGAAGAAGAAATCTACCGTAGAAGAAGAACTGTTTGAAATCACACAACAAAAACAAATAGCTTTCCGCTCGCGTGCTGAACTGTTGTCTTTATTTGCGGTTTTAATGCATGGAGTCAGCGGAGGAGAAAGCGATCACGTGACTTTTGGCGAAAAAACAAAAGAAAAGTCCGACTCCAGATCAGGAATGAAGGAGAATTTATACATTTGTGTCACAAAACATTCCTCCATGCGTCGCGACGCCGTCTCCACGACCACAGCGGCGCAAACAGCTGCAGGCTCCGGCGTGAAGAGGGTGAAGGCTGTCGGTGGGGACCTGTCAATCAAATCGTAGCGCCCACGGCGCGCGCATAGGCTTGCGGAGTTTCAAAAATTCAGAGGTGCACGACACGCGCTAATCCCACGCGCGGGGCCAACGCGCAGGGGCGGGGACTGTGAAATTGCGTCACTTTTGGAGCGCGCACCCTCGCGCGCTGCGCGACGCGTCGAGTATGAATCTAGCTTAATGGTTAGAAATCTTCCAAAATCTTCCAAAACTGGCCCCATGCGAAGAGCAACTTTTGCTCAAGTCTGCCAGTAGATCCTGACAGTGGAGCAGTGTAAAAAAAAATCATCCATCACCAATGGGCAAAGCAACTGTGTGATGAAGAGAGGCGCAAGCTCAAAGGTGCAGTGCACAGGAGGAAGATGAAGATACTGATCAATGACTTCCTCATATTCTACTGTATTAATTTATTTTTAACCAGCCATGTTCAGGCACAGTTCAGAGAAAAAAAACATGTCCTATACGTACAGGAAACCCTCGAGGTACGACACCTGCGACCTACGGCAACTCAGACTTACGATTTTATCATATTTAATAAAAATATGATAAAAAATATATATATATATATTATATTTTTTTTGTGTGTGTTTAAAAGTTATTAATTTCATGTGTATAGCACTTTGTTGCAGCTGTGGTTGTTTTAAATGGCTTTATAAATAAAGTATAATTATTAATTTTACGTTTTGATTAGAAATTTATCGTATTTACGCAACTTCCGGTCGTTTCCGGTCGCCACTTCCGGTCGCCATTTTACAACTGTACTGCGGTCAATGGAGCTCCAGAGGCTACTGTCAGCTGGCTCCGTGTGCCCGATCAGGGTTGCCTCATACGGATAAATTAGCTGGAAACACTCGGTCAACTCTGTGGACGTCTCAGGTCCGGAGGAGCAGCCGCGGATCGCCCCGCGATCGGCGGCCACAACGCCGCCCGACATGCTAACGACAGCAGCTAACAAAGCAGCTAACACAGGCGAAGACACCGAGCCGACATGCCGCGGAGGGGCCATCTGCGGCCGGGAGCTCGCCGCAAATGTCCGCCTGGCAGTCGGGGCCACCGGCTCAAAGTAAGACATTATATTTTTTATTTATTGTACAGTACAGTATTCATTTACTGTGCAGTTCTGTGCGTGTTTATGGCCTTAGTATGTCTGCTTGTTCAGTCTCATGCCATTAAATATGTGTGCGGCGCTCCGTTAGCGGTATAGCCGCGACCTATGTCAGAAACGCGGACCTACGACAGGCATGTGTTTTTGGTCCGCGAGGTACGACAACATCGACCTAAGTCACACACGTAGGTCCCTATCCCTGACGTAACTCGAGGGGTACCTGTATTTGTGTATGTTACCAGTACAGGTAGTACTCAACTTACGACGGCCTCAAGTTACGACGTTTCGCGGTTACGACACACCTCCCATTAAAAAAATAATTTAAAAATAATAATAATAATATATTTTGAAATTTTTATTTTGAAAAGCCGAGTTACGCGGTTTCCGACAGTTTCCGGTTAGCTGCGGAGGCTACAGCTGCCCTGTACTCTCTAAAAAAAGCTAAGTCTGGTCCTCTGGACATTCAAAAAACAAAACAAAACTTGTTGGAGCAAGCTGGACCGGCAGAAACAGGCAGCAGCTGTGGAAAAGTAGCTGTTTTATGGACGGCGGTTTTACGATGTAAACGCAATGGAGAATTCGGAGGAGGTATGGAGGAACGGCTTCACCAGCATACCAGTAGGTTATTAACTCTTCTTTCCCTTCATTATGGCTCCCAAATGTATGTGTGTTTTGATAATTATGTAGGGTACTTATGGGTGAAGTGTGACTTGTCATTTCACATACAGTAGGATGTGTGTGTGTGTTCTGTAAGCTCTGTTTTCACACACTGAACTTTGAATGGGTCACAGGTACGTGTTATCCCAAGTATGTGGGGGTGTTAGTTTCCAATTTACATATGTTGGTGCGTGTCAATGGCTTGTCCTGTTATAACTGCTCCCCCTCACTGTCTCCTAACTCAATTGATAAAGCTTTTCGGATGAGAAGCGAAACGTCTTGTTTGTTACAAATAAAGTCCAGTTGTTCTGTATTGAACGCCTTTTTTGATTTTATGTAGGGTACTGTGTTAGGATAGGCTAAGTGCTTGGTAAAATACAGTACTGTACGTATAAGGTGAAGTATTTACATATGTTCCGACTTAACGTAGACATTCGGATTACGATGCAGCGTAGGAACGGATCTCCGTCGTAAGTCGAGGACTACCTACATATTTAATTAAAAGTTTTTTTTTAATCCTTCTGTGTAAATATCTCGTTACAATGTGGACACCTGCAGCTTATAGACGAGTGTGGCATATATACCGGTATGTACAATTTTTTTTCTTTGTAAACTTAGTGGGTGCGGCTTATATTCAGGTGCGCTCAATTGTCCGAAAATGTTGGTAAGTGGATAATTCATAGTGTTTGCTATGAAATGTGTAGAGCTGGTTCTTAACATGTTATGGAAATAATTAAATATTTTAAATCAGGAGCAGAAACACGCAGAGCAGAAAGTCCTGAGTGTGGTTTAAGTGATCGGATCAGACATTTCAGGCACCGGGCCAAAAAACAAGATAAAAACATAAATGTCATTGTTGTGGGTCAGAAACCCTTAATTTCCATAAATGGAGGGAAAAAACATTCAAATTTCTTTTAAAAATACGTAAAACTCGTGCTTATTGTTTCCTACTAGTTACTGAACAGACGTGAAAACATGTTTAAAAAAATAATGGAGATACTGTGCCCGGTTTTAGTCCCAACAAAGGATTTTAAATTATTTTTACTTAAAGGAAAAATGTCAGAACATCTGAACTATTTTTCAATAAAACTGCATGTTGTTAGAAAAATATTAGCTGCCATAAAACCACCATTTTCTCATTTCTTTTAGTTTTTTCTGCAGCCATCATGAACTCACAACAGCTAACAGGTTTGAGCTTTTACAGCTGAAGGTTTAATCTTGTTTCTAAATTCAATATCAGCAGTTTGCCTTTTTATTTACATATATTAACGATTTGAGTATTTCATAAATTTCTTGGCAACAGTGATACATTTAATATGAAGCTTTATTTTGAAAGGAATGGACACTGTACCTTCAAGTAAACTGAAATAAAACTTAATATTCACCCATATCGTTGTTTCAAATTAAATTTTGTGTTACAGATTAACTGCTGCATATTAAAAACCATAATTTGTACTATAATAAATTTGTTTAAAATGTTGCTTATTCAGCCAAACACATTAAAATTAAATTGATATTTTTTTTTAATGCAGCAGTAACGATTTTGCAATTTAAGCATACATTTATGAGCTGCTTAATGTGGAACCATCATATTTACTGTTCAGACTGAGCAGCTAAACTCATATATGGTTCCAGGAGGCATTGTAACAATAAATGTTTAAGATCCTGCTGCGCAGCCTGAGAAGACGATGAGCTGCTGCACAATGTTTGCATCTGTGGCATTTATGCATCCAGTTCCAGTGCGTTTACTAAAAATAAGGCTTCTTTCTAGAGATGACATCATCAAATCAGTAACATAAGTTAACTAGAGAAATTGCATTTCCTGTGAAAATGCAGTGTGAATTATCATAATAGAAAAAATAGCTGAAAAACAGCTGAAATTAGCACAAAAAAACCCATGCTGAAATGTAGCTGAAATTGAAGAACAAGCCTAAGTTAGCAGAAAAAAGCAGAAAGATCATGTTTGCTGAATTTGTTTTGAATATGCAGAAATGCGCACAAAAAATCGGAAATTACCGGTAGCAAAAAAAAAAAAAAGTTAAAATTTGCCATATATAGCTGAGAAGGCAGAAAGAAGCTTAAACTACCAGAAGTAAGTGGAAAGAGTTGAAATGAGCTAAAAAATTTAGAATTAGATGAAAAAGCTCAATTTAGCATAAAACAGGCAAATAGCTGAAATAAGCAGAAAGGAACATAAGTCAAAGTCAAAGTCAACTTTATTGTCAGAACTGCAATATGTACAGGACATACACAGGATTGAAATTGCGTTTCTCTCAGTCCCTCGGTGCAACAGTAACCATTTAAACACTAAAACACTGAAAATTTTAATAAACATAAGCATAAGGACGCGGGTTCGCGTCCCGGCCACTACACACCTTGGGGTGTCTATGAGTGCACACCTATTTCTCCAGCTCCCCGAGCGCCTTCTATGGCTGCTCACTGCACCACCTGGTAGGTGGTTGGGTTAAATGCAGAGACGAATTTCGTCTGTGTATGGGAAACATACGCAGATGACAAGATTAGACAATTATTATTATTATTATTATAAAATTAAAACATAAGCATAAAATAGTAAAAGTGACAACAACAACAAGCTGAAATTAGCAGAAATTAGCTATTTAGGCTGAAAGTAGCAGAAATGACCATGGAAAACTTGAATTTGTCTGAAAAAAAAAACCTAAAAGTGTAGCTGAAGAGAAAGCTAAAATTAGCACAAGAAAGCAGAAATAACACATTTTTGCCTAATTATGCTGAAAAAAGCAGAAATGAGCACAAAACATAGGGAATTATCTGAAAAAAAGAAAGAAAGAAAACATCAGCTGAAAAGTATGGTAGCTAAAAAGCCGAAAGAAGCTTAAATCACAAGAAATTACGAGAGCAAATTTTTGCTGAAAAAATAAATCATTACAAAAAATGTGGAATTAGCTGAAAAAGCTAAAATTTGCGTAAAACAACTAAATTGTAGCTGAAATAGCAAAAATAGCTGAAACTTGTAGAAATAAGCAAAATGAGCATGACAAGCTGAAATTTGTTTTAAAGAAATTAGAAGCACAAAAATGTAGTTTGCAGAAATAATCTAGAAAACAAAAACTGCTGAAAGTAGCTGAAAAAAGTTTAAATTTGCACAAGGAAGCAGAAATAAGCTGAACCATAACAAAATGTGATAGAGTAAAAAGTTGTAAACACATCTAAAGACTTGAAGGATGTAAAATGAGCTCTATTCATTTTCTATGAGGAAAAAAATTACAGAAAAGGCTAAATATTTCAAAAAGCTAAAATTGCACCAATAACAAAAGTTACAGCAGGATTGTCCTGAAAGAGCTGAACGTTTTAATAAATTATTTGTTGAAATAGCACAAAGATTGTGGAACGAGAAAGATGACAAAAATGTTCAGAAAAATGGATGATATTAGTGTGAATCCTTCCTAAGCGTTCACACAACTAGCATAATGTCAACTTGTTTTTGAAGCTGCTGGTTTTGTGACAAAAATCCCCCTTGCTGCCAAAGATGTGTCCATCACACGTCAATCAAACCGAGACAGTACATTTAATGCAGTCTGTCTGAATCAGCTCCGTGCACACAAGCATGGCCAGTCTTCAAATAAAAGGTAAAAATTGGCCAATCAGCTGACCAATGATTTAGATACAAATAAGGGTGTGGCTTAGGGTAAAAAAAAAAACTCGACACCTGAAAAAGCCAATAAAAAGACTGGTGACGTCTACTTATTAAACTACAAATAGAACCAGCAGGACGTCCTTATCCAGGTAAAAAAATAAAAATAACGAGGTTAAGTCGGGTCCTCTGGACAGATTCTTATCTTATTTTTGAGAGAGGAGTAAAGGAGGCCATCTTTGTGAAGAGAACCCATCCATCTTTAAATAAAGGGGGTCTCCATGTTTAACTGCCATTATCTTACAGTGCTGTTATTGCTAGTATCAAGCTAGATTTATACTCGACGCGTTGCGCAGTGCGCTAGTGTGCGCGCGCCAAAAGCGACGCAAAATCACCATCCCCGCTCCTGCACGTAGGCCCCGTGCATCGTTTTGGTGCGTGTCGTGCACCTCCGATTTTTTGAAACTCCGCAAGGCTAGTGCTCGCGCCGTTGACGATGGACGCTTTCGAAGCTGCTCTTGCTGAACGCATCCGGATGTATCGCCATTTATATGATCCCTCTATGAGAGAACATAAAGATGTTATTTTTAAAAGAGGATTAGGTTACATTTTGGTCGTAATTTAATTGAGTAATCCTTTTTTTTCAATCTAAAGTGGAAAGGCCAAGAGATATTTGTATATCAACATGTCCAATTTGGAAATAAACAAACATTGCTAACTCACAGGGACAAATTCAGATTTTTAAGTGGTTTTTCCTCAAAATGTTCATTGATGCTAGTCCTAAAAAAATTATAAAAACTATTTTTATGATTTTATTCCTGACAGTTCAGTGTGTGACGTCAAACAGTTCTTCTTCTACGGTAGATTTCTTTTTCTACACCCTTTCTTGCAACATATGCACAGGTTTTAGAGGGTACTGCCACCTGCTGGTCCGTAAAAGAACAGCACTTTGCCATGCGCCGCCGTGCGTCAACTATAAACACAGCGGCGACACTGTAAACGCAGAAGCCGCACGGCTCAGTGCGCGCGCAGTCTGCGTGCTCCAGCCAGCAGACCAAAGCGCGAGTATAACTCGGCCTTCACTCGGCCCGCTGTGAATAACAAGCGGCCATCGGGGCACTAATGACCAATTGTTAGGCTGATTGCATGTGAACAGCTAGTTCTGGCCGTCACCAGCAAACTGGTTGATCCACTTTGACGAGGTGCTGTGTTCCTCAGACTGACAAAGTATTTTGGATAAAAGACAAAACGTTTCAACGAAGAAGAATCCGTCCAGAGGACTCAACCTCGTTAGATAACCAACAAGGTTATTTTTATTCTAATTCCTCAGAACTTTACCGCTAATTTCTCATTTTTGACAAATCAAGCTAGACTTGTTTAGACAGGGGCCTTAAAACAAACAAAAAAATAAACTACAAGTTAGCATTTTATGAAGATGCATTTAAATACGTAAACTCGATCACTGAAAAATAAACGAACATCAAACGGGTTCATCGGGTGAACACTAACAGTATTTCAGTCATAATAGATTACCTGATGATAAAGGACTTCTATTTACCAATCAAGCAGCCATTCGGAGGAGAAACGTGTCACCGTGTCATAAATTAAGTGCCCGAGCTTCTGCCAGTTTGATGGGTGTCCTTCTGCAGCGGCTGCTAAAAGTAAGCTCGTTCCAAACGTCACTGTCAGCCACAAGCAATGTGTGTATCAATCTTGGTGCGTCTCATCTGGAGCTGGCCTTGGAGAAATCTATACTGTATTTTTTTATTTATTGACAGGCTCAAGCGTGCGCTCTTCAAACCACGGTCAGACGAAGATAAATGCATTGGGGGGGGGGGACAAGGCAGGAGGAGAGACAAGAAGAAGGGAGGGAGAGGATGAAAATATTGCAGGTTAAAGTGGAAAAAAAGAGCGACAACAAGGCGAGGAAGCTATTTTGGCATGGAAGACGTTAGCTGAGTGACATTCTGTGGGTTGAGAGAAGACATGAAGGGAACGTCTAATCTGTCAAAGGTCAAGAGGTCAGCAGTGTGAACTCCCTCTGTTCAACAACAACACCACTTCCTAAATATTTTGACCGACTTCCTTCTGACATTTGTCCAGAATAGCTCTTTATGAGGGGACAGAGTCAAATTAACTTGGCTTAGTCAAACGCCCCGCGGGAAGTGTCCGTTTGACAGCATGGATGTTTGTGCCCAGTCAGCCGACAGGTCGGACATGTTCACTGGACTGTGCACAGCCGCCAGTCATCCTCAAGCTTCGGTCTGGGATGGAAAAGCCTTGCACATAGGGAGGGGGCGATTTGTTCAAAAATAGAGGAGACGGAAGCTGGGGAGTCAGTTGTTTTGTTTTCTGAGTGAATTCTCCCCCGGGACAGCAGATAACAAGAGGTTTACGTAGTAACTGGCCTAACCTGGAAAAGATTCAGGTATTTTTCATTTAAACCACAAGCCAGGATGTGATGACCTAAATATTTTTTTTACTTTTCTTCTGATAAATTGTTTTAGATTTATTATTGCACGCAGCCAAAAAGGGGAAGGTGGACAATATGTTGTGGTGTGTCTATTACAAGAACATCTCATTATTATTGGCTTTACAACTTTAATTATACATAAATCAATATGGTTGCCACAGCCAGTTGACCTTCAAAAACACAAAATAGTCTTTAACTCAGTCAGTTCTACGACAACCACCTAAAACGTGGTGGTGTAATTAGGCCTGTCACGATAATAAACTTTGCTGGGCAAATTGTCTCAGAAATTATTGCGATAAACGATATTGTTTGAAATTTTACAATAATTAGTAAGTTTCAAATTTAGGAAGAAATGCTGGTTAATTTTTATGTGTAGTAGCTTTTTTGATCACTGGATGGCACTATAATACCGTTTGAACCGAAGGATGGATAATGAGGGAGAGAGCAGCGTGTCTTTAGGAAAAATGGGAGGGAAGCCCCTTGACGTGACACGGGCTGTCTCTCCTTTCTGTTTTTTGGTTCTCAAAATGGCGAACGCTCGGTGTGGTTTGAGTTTTTAAGCATAGCAGTTGTCACACAAAGCTTTTAATAAAAAAAATTAAAAAAATCAGTAAAAAAGTTCTCAGTTTCTTATTGCAGAGGGTTTCAACTGTGAATTTTGGAGCTTCGAGGTCGGCCTGTTAGCTTAGCTTAGCTGCTTTTAGCGATCCAAAAACGCAATTTTAGATGGTTAAAACTGATTTGAACGTTTTCAAGGTATGAACAAAACAGCTAGAATGCTGTCATTTCTTAACAAAAGATGATTTCAGTCTAAATGTTTGACCTGGAAAACAAAGGGTCTTCATTTGTATTAATTTACAGGTAGTCCTCGACTTAGCTCCCTTTATGTGAAAGGGAGACAATTCATCTCA
>JBBPBX010024620.1:0-19060 GCA_038048925.1 Garcialebias charrua
TGTTCATCTGCTCATACAGACTCATGTTCGTGCTGCTGTTTGTAGTAGTTTTTCTATGATATTAGTGCTTAGTGTATTTTTAGTTTATGTCTTTCTTAGTTCATATCTTAGATTTTACTGTTTTTATTTTACATTTTATTGTTGGATGTAACTGGGACTCTGTGTACATAATCTCATTTCATCACATGTACCACATGCGGTGCAAATGACAATAAAGAATCTCTGACTCTGACTGATTTAGTAGTTCAATTCATTCAAGTAGTCCAGAGTAGTCCAGTAAGCCCAGAGGTCAATACTTAACTTTTTTAGATTTTTCTACTTGGATTATTGAGCATGCATCAGGATGCTATGTACCATACCATACCATTTTATTTATAAAGCACTTTAAACAGGAACAAGTCCACACCAAAGTGCTGGACAAACAAACATGCAACAGGCAACACAGACAATGAAGTACAACACGAAAAACATAAAAACATTGCAGATCATAAATCAAACGATCCAATACAAATCAGCTGGCATTGAAAGCGATGGAGTAGTAATGAGTTTTTAACCGGGATTTGAAAATCGAGAGGGAGGGGGCCTGTTTGACGAGCAGCGGTAACTCGTTCCAGAGTCTTGGGCCTGCTACAGAGAACGCCCTGTCACCTCTGCGCTTAAGGCGAGTTTCTGGAACTATTAAGAGTACCTGATCCTCTGACCTCAAAGCACGTGGAGGGACATATGGGTGTATCAGATCCGAGAGATAGGCGGGGGCGAGACTGTTCAGCGATTTGTAGACATACATGAGAATTTTGAATTGGATTCGAAGATGAACCGGTAGCCAGTGAAGGGAGGCCAAGACTGGTGTAATGTGCTCTCTTTTGCGTGTGCTGGTTAAAAATCGGGCAGCTGCGTTCTGAACCAGTTGTAATCGTGCAATGGTGGCTTGACTGACGCCAAACAGAAGTGAATTGCAGTAATCAAGCCTAGATGTAATGAATGCGTGAATCACTGTCTCCAGGTGCTTTTTGGATAATATGGGCTTCAGCTTAGACAGACGCCTCAGCTGGAAAAAACAGGATTTGACGATCATGTTTACATGACTGTTGAGTTTCATGGAAGGATCCATTATCACTCCCAGATTTTTGACTTTTTGTTTTTCGGACAGGGGTAGAGCAGACAGGTCAATGCAGTGGTTTGAGGTTGTGTCATTGGGAAGGAACAATATGGCTTCAGACTTCTTATCATTGAAGCTTAAGAAATTTAAAGCCATCCAGTCCCTGATGTCAGCCAGGCAGTCGAGCAGAGGTTGAATAGAGCCTGTACCATTTTGTCTTAGGGGGAAGTAAATTTGACAGTCATCAGCGTAGAAGTGGAAGGGTATATTGTGTTTCCGGAAAATAGCACCGAGTGGCAGAGGACCCAGGATGGACCCCTGCGGAACCCCCCATTTAAGAGCCGCCACTGCAGAAGTAAAATCATTGATGGACACACAAAAAGACCTGTCAGAGAGGTAGGATCTGAACCAGTTTAGGGCTGATCCTGAGATGCCCACCCACTGCTCCAACCTAGCAATGAGGATCTCATGGTCGATGGTGTCGAAAGCGGATGTGAGGTCCAATAGGACAAGCAGCACAGAGTCACCAGTATCTGTGGATAGGAAGATGTCGTTAAAAACCTTCAGTAGGGCAGTCTCAGTGCTGTGGAGGGATTTGAAGCCAGACTGGAATAGCTCGGGGATAGCGTGATCCTCCAGGAAGCACTTTAGTTGGGACTCAACTATTTTCTCTAGAAGTTTAGAAACAAATGGGAGTCTGGAGACAGGCCTGAAATTGGATAATACTGACGGGTCGAGGTTTGGTTTTTTCAGGAGGGGTTGAACAGCAGCATGTTTTAATGATTTTGGCACCACACCCGAGGATAGACTGCTATTTACAATCGAGAGAATGGAGGGACCTAGAGTGTGAAAAACCTCCTTTAGAAGCCGAGGGGGGACCACATCGAAGGGGGAGCCAGATGGTTTCAGGCTGCACATGACCTGCTCTAGAGAGGACAGAGAGACTGGTTCAAAATGGTCACAAACAGCAACAGATTGAGGTGGGATGGATGGATCGTGAGATGGAGGAGAAATGAGAGCCCTGGTGGTTGCGATTTTATCTAAAAAGAAATGTTGGAAGTTCTCGCACAGCTCAGTCGAGGCTTCCATGGGTGATTGTTCAGTGAGGTGGAGAACAGAGTTTAGGGTGGAGAACAGAACTCGAGGGTTACGAGAGTTTGCAGCAATGATATCAGAGAAGTATTGTGATTTAGCAGTTTTCACTGCTTTCTGATATCGGCGCCAGCTCTCTTTTACCATCTCAAAAGAGACCTGCAGACTGTCTTTTTTCCACTTCCTCTCCACCTTTCGGCATTGCTGCCTGGCAGCTCTGGTCGTGTCATTCAGCCACGGTTCGGCCCTGAGTTTTGGTCTTCTCGGTTTAATAGGCGCCACTTGATCCAAAGCCTTTAAACAAACAGAGTCAAACTGGTTTGTCAGCTCCTCAGTGCTGGAGAGGAACCCCGGGGGCTGAATTAACATGTCATTGTTGTAAACCTCAGTGAAACGTGCGGCAGTTAAATGGTTAACATTCCTGCCTTTACGTGCAGGAATGCATGTTTTAGGGGTTACATGGGGGATGGTGAACTGAAAATTGACTGGCCTATGATCCGAGAATACATTGTCTCCTATTTCAAGGTTTGAAACGGTCACATCACATGTTAAAACAAGGTCCAATAAATGTCCACGCTGCTGCGTGGGAGAGTTCACGTGTTGAGTTAAATTAAATGAGTCCAATAAATCTAAAAAGTCCTTAACCATGGGCTTCTCAGGACAACACACGTGCAAGTTGAAGTCGCCTGAAATGACGACCCGAGAATATTTAGCTGTAATTTCAGCCAAGAAATCAGAAAACTCGCTGATGAAGTTCTTGGAGCGAGGCGGCCGGTAGACAAGAGCACACAAAGTTACAGGTGAATGGCCTAGTTCAAAAACAGTCAGCTCAAAGCTAGAGCAAGAGACTGGAATGGACAGTTGTTTACAGTCAAAAGTTGATTTGAATATTGTTAATAATCCACCACCACGACTCAACGTGCGCTCGCTGGACAACAAGATGGATTTGCTTTGTCTGAGAGTAACAACGTCGGAGGAGATGAGGAGATGCTCGGTGCTTTGCCTCACGGAAACGTGGATCAATGAGGACACTCCTGACTCTGTTTATGAGTTGGATAATAGGCTATTTTTCAGAACGGACCGGTGCATCGAGACTACGGGGAAAGCACGAGGCGGTGGCGTCTGCATTTACGTTAACAAAGACTGGTGCACGAACTGTGCCGTTATCAGCAGGATCTGCTCAGCTGCTGTGGAGCTTTTAACAATAAGATGTCGTCCACATTACCTCCCCCGCGACTATTCAGCGATAATAATAAGCGCTGTTTACATAGCACCCGATGCTAATGCCAACGACGCCCAGGGAGAAATTCATGACTTACTCACCTCGCTGCAGTGTAAATATCCTGAGGGGTTTTTCATTGTCTCCGGGGACTTCAATCATGTGGATTTACGTGTCATCCTTCCAACCTTCAATCAGCACGTTTTCACAGCAACACGAGGAAATAAGACGCTAGACCAAGTCTTCACGAATGTGAAGGGGGCGTACACGGCGAAGCCACGCCCACCGCTCGGGGCTTCCGACCATCGCTCCCTGTTATTGGTCCCTAGACAGCTACCCCCACTCAGACGTTCCAAGCCGGAACAAAGAGAGATCACATTGTGGCGCCAAGATAGTACCCCCATGCTAAGAGACTGCTTTGAAAACACAAACTGGTCTGTCTTCAAAGAGGCAGCTACGAATGGAAGTTCAGTTGACCTGGAACTTTATGCTTCCTCAGTCCTGGGTTACATCAGTACATGTGCTGAAAATGTATCCATAAGAAAGTATGTTAAATTTTACCCCAATCAAAAACCCTGGCTAAATAAGGATGTCCGCACCCTGCTGGCAGCCAGGGACACTGCATTCAAGTCTAGAGATACTGAGGAGTTGAGAAAGTGCAGGAGAGAACTGGATGATGGCATAAAGAAGGCCAAAGCCGCGTATGCACAGAGGATCGAGGGTCAGTTCATCTCACATGATCCACGGAGCATGTGGCAGGGCATCAAATGCTTAACAGACTACAAGGGCAAAAGCAAACAATGCCCCAGGGACCCATCCCTGCCTGATGCCCTCAATAAGTTTTATGCACGTTTTGAAGATCCAAACAGACCAGCTAGCACCAGACTCACCTCATCACCAGACGAGGAGCACCTCAAAGTGACCGCAGCAGAAGTGAGAGGTAGTCTCAGAAGGATCAACCCTCATAAAGCTACGGGTCCAGACAACATCCCAGGGAAAGTTCTGAAGGAATGTGCGGACCAGCTCTGTGAGGTGCTGGCTGACGTCTTCACCACCTCACTTTCACTGGAGTCAGTTCCCACCTGCCTGAAGACTGCCACCATCATCCCAGTCCCAAAAAGCTCCACAGTGACTGGTCTGAATGACTATAGACCGGTGGCTCTCACCCCGATAGTCGCTAAATGTTTTGAGAAACTGGTCATGTCCCACATCAAGACAACCGTCAACATCAGCGAGGACCCTCATCAATATGCATACCGTGAGAACCGATCAACAGAGGACGCCATCTCCTCTGTGGTCCACACTGCTCTCACCCACCTGGATCAGAAGGACTCATACGTGCGTCTGCTCTTTGTGGACTTCACATCTGCCTTCAACACCATGATCCCCCAAACTCTGATAGACAAACTATCCACACTTGGACTAAGCCCCTCCATCTGTAACTGGGTACTAGACTTCTTAACAAACAGACCACAGTCCGTGAAGATCCACAACTTCTCCTCCTCCACCATCACCCTCAGCACTGGCTCTCCTCAAGGATGTGTGCTGAGCCCTCTTCTGTTCACTCTGCTCACATATGATTGTACAGCCACACATCCAGGCTGTCATATTGTTAAGTTTGCAGATGATACAGCTGTGGTGGGATGCATCACAGATAATGATGAATCCAGCTACAGACAGGAGGTGGAACATCTGGAGAGCTGGTGCAAAGAGAACAACCTTCACATGAATGTGAAGAAGACGAAGGAGATGATTGTGGACTTCAGAAGGAACAAACACACCCACACCCCACTGTATATAGGTGGATCTGCGGTGGAGGTGGTCTCCAGCTACAAGTACCTGGGTGTACACTTGAATGATAACCTCAGCTGGAGCAATAACACCACCAGCCTGATCAAGAAAGGACATCAAAGACTCTACTTCCTCAGACGGCTGAGACGAGCTGGTCTGAGAAGCTCAGTCCTCACCTCGTTCTACAGGTGTGCAGTGGAGAGCGTCCTGTGCTCCAGCATCAACGTGTGGCATGGAGGCTGCACAGTTGCAGAGAGGAAAGCTCTACAGAGAGTGGTGAAGGCTGCACAGAAGTCTGTGGGAGTCAGTCTCCCCACCATCACAGACATTTACACCTCCAGATGCAGAAAAAGAGCCACCTGCATCATGAAAGACCTCACTCACCCAGCACACTCACTCTTTGCACCACTCCCCTCGGGACGGAGGTTGAGGAGCATCAAATGTAGAACCACTAGACTGAGGAACAGCTTCTACCCTGAGGCTGTCAGACTCATGAATAAATAAATAATAAGAATAAACACTGCAAAATGTCACATCATGTTGATACTGATCTGTTTCTTGTTGCTGCGTTCATCTGTGACCATCTGCTCATAATGACTCATGTTCGTGCTGCTGTTTATAATGATGTTTTTCTACTACATTAGGGCTTAGTGTATTACTAGCTGATGTCTCTCTTAGTTAATCCTAGATGTTATTATTGTTTTTCTCTTGCATTTGTTGTTGGATGTAACTGGGACCCTGTGTACATAATCTCGTTTTCAACACATGTACTACATGCGGTGCAAATGACAATAAATTATCTCTGACTCTGACTCTCTGACTCTGATGGTCGCGGGTCGTTAACAAACAAACAGTTTGGTGGTATTATTTCCGTCAATGCGTTGGACTCACCCGGCGACATCCACGACTCTGTGATGCAGAAAAAGTCCAAGTCGTGATCTTCAAAGTAATCCCTGAGGATGAACGTTTTGTTGCAAACAGATCGGGCGTTGACAACACAGAATTTGATGATATCCGAGCTAGCCGCTGATGAGCTGCTAGCCGCTGATGAGCTAACAGCTGGTGGGGGAGCGCGCGTCCGCGGCTCGCTTCCCACAGAGAGCTGCTGCTCCGGCCGCAGATCCCCGTTGTTTTCCTGGTCCGTGCACGCGGGAGACTGGCGATGAGAATCGAGACCATCAGCTGAAGACAGCGAGGCAGAACGCCGGGCTCTGAGCTTCACCAGCCGGCCAGCTCGAGAGCCGCGTTTCTTCCTCCGAGTCGATCGATTTCTCCGTGCAGGCTGGTGAGAAGAGCGGAGGTAAACGGGCAGCTCGTCTCCGAGCAACGGGGGTAGAGGGGGCCTCCCCGAGGTACGGTCATACTGGCCCGAATCAGCGACATCCGCGGCAGCAAAACGTAAATCCAGAAGCTGCTTCCGATCATAAACCAGCAGTGTACTTATGTCTCCAATGAAGAACGAACAAAACACAAAAATTCCAAACACCCACAGGAGAGGTGGATACGCAGCCATGCTTATGGGCGCCATCTTGGATCATCTTGGATGTAAGTACATTCCATTTACGATTTATCACATTCACACACGATAGGACACACATTGGAGGCAATGGGGGGCAGTTTCAGTGTCTTACCCAGGGACACTTCTGCATGTGACTGCTGGTGGAACTGAATCCCCAATTCTTGCATTGCAGGACGACTGTTCTAACTACTAGGCCATAGCCGCCCATTATGTTTGAAGTACACTGAGATGCATCCATAACTGCATTACAGCCTTCTGAACTGTAATCCAATAGTGAGGTGCCTAACCCCTAGTGTTTTGACTCAGTTCAGCCTAAGTGCTCCCATCAGAGCTTGGGTGCATTAGCCGCTGATCTAGAACAACAAGAGGTGAAACCCATGGATGATGTTAAAAATAAAAGAGGTGAACGTTGATGTCAGTGTGATTTTTTTTCTTCTTTCGGCTGCTCCTTCTTTAGGGGTTGCCACAAAGAACTAATTTGCACCAAGACATGGCGATTGTATTTTATGCCGGATGTCCTTCCTGACACAACCACAGACCACCAAGCTACCACAGCCCTCTGTGTGGAGCAGAGAGCTGACATCAAGGGCGCCCGAGGGAGCAGATGGTTGGGGGTAAGGGCTTTGCTCAAGAGCCCAGAGTAGGCCAAATGAGGGTGGAGGCAGGTGTGGGTGCTTCACCATTCCCACCCACATTTTTATGTTGGCTCGGGGAGTTGAACCGTCAACCTTCCTACCGCAGGCTCGCCTTCTTTAATCTCTGCACCACCACTCCCCCTGGTGTTGATGTGAAAATGATGCTCATGTGCTATGTGCTTGGCGGGGACCTGACACGTGACATGTGCATGCTGCCATCACTCAACATCAAAACAAATCCTGCGTCAGCTATAAGTCATAATGAAACTGAGATCTTTGTCATTTCAGGTTGAACTATGTGTAACCAATAGGGATGTAACGGTACACGTGGGTGTACTGAACCGTTTTGGTACGGCACGTTCGGTTCGGTCCACCTACGTACCGTTTCGGTTATTTTTTTCACTCATTGAACGTTAATTTATGCGCCGCGGAACAAAATTTCCTGGGCGCGTTTCAGCACAGCGCTATTATCGCACAGCACGCACAGCATTATTAAGCCATTAGCTTCTCGCTGCGGTCTCCTGTTTGCAAACGTTATGGCATTCTTGTTAAAAGACAAGCGTACATTCAAAGCTGTGTGTATGGACGTTGTTTCATGAAGACTGGCTCTGCAGCAGCAACACGTCTAACGTGAACGCGCTTGAAACGACATCATCCGAACGTGAACGAAGAAACAGCAGCTGTTACAAACAGCGCTAACAAAAGCTGCATTTAAACTATTTCATCAGGTAATTCAGAGCGGTCCAGAGCAATAAAACAAACTGTAGGAGTTTTTAAATCTCTGAATCTAAGTCTGAATTTTGTTTATGCGCAGGCTTTAAAGTTCTTGATCCTCGCTACGAACATCCATCACTCAAAAAGTTCAGCTCTTTATGAAAAAACTAAAACTGATATTGTCAACAAGCCCTGGAGCTGATTAAAGCCCTGACGATGATGATGAGTGAGAGATTCAACCGTTCAAGAAGAGGTATTGTTCTTTTATTATTATTATCTAAATAATCTTTTTTATTTAAAATCATAATCTTATTAACTTTTTTTTTTTTTTACCTCTTTGTGTTTTATTTCCAGTCTGGGACAGAGGTAGCTGCTCTCTTCTTCCACTTCAGGGACAGACATCCACCAGAGATCACCTGCAGCTAAGAAGTGTTAGCCTGGTTAAAACCAGACCCTTGTCCTTCACTTCGCTTCGGACTAGGGTCTGGTACTTCTCCCATAGACAACGATTTCTTCGGTAGATTTATGACCGGACCAATCAGAGAACAGAAGGGGCGGAGTTTTTTGCTCCTAACCCACGTACCCACCTGTCCCAGCGCGTAGCCAGCGAGCAGCCGCATGTTCTCATTCAAAGTGATGCAGGACTGTTTTATATGTGACACAAATTTATTAAATTCCCCTTCTTAATCCCTTATCTGGAGTTTTTTTTTTTGCCAAAAGTCAAGTAACCGCCCCCTCCTCCTCTCCCTCCGCTGATGAGGAAATGTCTGAGGTTGTCACGACGTTTCGTCATCAGCGGAGGGAGAGGAGGAGAAGGAGGAGGAGGAGGGAGGAAGGAGCGATCACTTGACTTTTGGCAAAAAAAAACAAAAGAAAACTTATCTGGATAAGGGATTAAGAAGGGGAATTTAATACATTTGTGTCACATATAAAACGGTCCTGCATCGCTTTGCATCGCTTTGAATGAGAACATGCGGCTGCTCGCTGGCTACGCGCTGGGACAGGTGGGGGCGTGGGTTAGGGGCCAAAAACTCTGCCCCTTCTGTTCTCTGATTGGTCCGGTCAAAAATCTACCGGAGAAATCGTTGTCTATGGGAGAAGTCCCAGACCCTAGTCCGAAGCGAAGTGAAGGACAAGGGTCTGGTTTTAACCAGGCTAAAGAAGTGTGTGATGACTGAACTGAACTCTGAACTTTTCCAGGACCTGTCCCACCAGGAGGAGCAGGTCCAAGAAGAGGTTGTGAGTACAGTAATGAGGACAAATACAGCCACACTGCTGCTACTGGACAAAAACTTGATTAGTTAGATTGTAAACAGTCTGTTGCTGCTTATTGTTCTGGTTCTGACTGTTATTGTATTTATTAAGATTTTTATTATTGTTAATATAGTTTATTTATTGTAGAGTGCTGTTTATTTAAAATATCATCCAAATGGGTCACTTTTATTTATTACTACAATACAATACAAACGTATTTTTGGCATATTTTCAAAATAAACATTTTGTAAGTCTTTATTTTGTCTTTTTTTTTTGTACCAAAAATAAACCGAACCGAGCCCTCCTTGTAGTTGAACCGAACCGAAATGTGATTTTAGCGTACCGTTACACCCCTAGTAACCAACATCAACATCCAGAACTGAGGCTTTTTAAATCTGCAGTTATAGATAATGCTTTAACAGATTAACCGAGTTATCGACAGATCGAGTGCTTTGACTTCTATCGAGGCTTTTTTGGTCCGGTCAAAAATGACGTCATCACGTTGCGGTAACGTCAGTACGTCACATCACGTGATAAAAACCGAGCGCTGGGTAGCTTTTAGCTTTTAGTAGACGCTTCAAAATGGATTCCTTTGTGCGCACGGATGTATGGAGCTGGTCCAGTCTTGTCAAAAAGGTAAAAATGCGTCGTGTTTTATTATTATGAAACAGTTTATAATTTTATAGAATGCTTTGCTGCTCATTTAATCAACTTCTGTCACCACCGTAGATTGTGACAGGAGGGGGCGGTGTTGGATTGCAGGTCACATACAACACGGCCGAAACGGCTTCCTCTCTCGTTTCACAAACAAAACGCAACAAATATTCATCTCTCTATTAAAAACCTATAAACACATTAATCTCTAAAAGTAAACCTAAATTGCACAGCACTGCAGGCGGTGGTGCGGTGTGGCTGTGGCGTGGCCCCATTTGTTTTTTTTTTGTTTCGGTTTCAGCGCTGCACGGTACTTTCACTTTTAATATTAATATTAATAATTAATAATAATAATAATAATAAACTTTATTTGTATAGCACCTTCCTACAATGCCTTGCATTGACCAAGGTGCTTAACAGGATAAAAAGATGAATAAACTGGAACAATAAATCAATGAAAATAGAATAGGAAACAACAGCAATAAAAGAAGGCAATGGAAATAAAAAATGCTACATACTAAAATAACACTAGAATAACACAAGTAATAAAAGTTACACACTGAAAGCTTTTTTGAACAAGTGGAAATAAAAAGGCAATGGAAATAAAAAATGTTACATATTAAAATACCAAAAGTAATAAAAGTTACACACTGGAAGCTTATTTGAACAAGTGGAAATAAAAAGGCAATGGAAATAAAAAAGGCAATGGAAATAAAAAATGCTACATATTAAAATACCAAAAGTAATAAAAGTTACACACTGAAAGCTTTTTTGAACAAGTGGGTCTTCAGTCTGGTTTTGAACAGAGTCAGATCAGAGGTGGCACGCAGCTCAAGGGGGAGACTGTTCCAGGCTTTTGGGCCGGCAACAGAAAATGACCGGTCTCCCCATTGTTTGTACCTTGAGCGAGGCACCTCCAGCAGGTGTTGACTGGCAGATCGTAAATCTCTGCCGGGCTGATGGGCTTTCAAAAGTTCTGAGATGTAGAGAGGTGCAAGTCCATTCAGAGCTTTGAAAACAAACAGGAGCAGCTTGAACTGTATCCTGAACTGAACCGGGAGCCAGTGTAGAGAGGACAGGACAGGAGTGATGTGTTCATATTTTCGTGTGTTGTAATAATTATAATTAAACTAATAGTTTTGTTTTTCCTGTGACTTATCTGCAGTATGATAAATGATAGGAGCATAATAAATGCTCCCAATGTTTTGTTGGTCTTTTTTTTTTGGTAAATAATGAAGTTTTTATGCATTATTATATATTTCTTTATTTTGCCTCTATGACATCATTGACTACTCGAGCACTAATCGAGCTTTTTTATGTTAATGTCGAGTTTAAAATTATGTACTTGTTCAACCCCTAGTTATAGACAAGGGTGGTGTTTGTGAAGCAAAGCTAGAACACTGGATTTCATAACCATTTCACCAGAGCCTCCACCTTCTCCCTGACTGCTCCCATCAGCGAGCTGCTTTCTGAGTCTTTGGAAAGTCAGTTTGCAGACGCTCTGACTGGATTCTGGGACTAAAGGCCCCGGTATAGTTCTGCGTTCGGCCGAAGGCCGCTCCGTGTGCGCACGTTCACCCGCACAGCTCTGCGTTCACCCGCACAGCTCTGCGTTCGTTCTCGCGTTCATTCTCGCGTTTTCGCTCCAAATTCTTGACGTCATTTGAGAAGCCACAGCGCAGAGCGTTCGCTGATTGGTCATTTGCTGACCCACCTACTGAATTGATTGACAGGTCGGGGGGAGAAAAAAAGGTGAGCCAGTAGCTTCAACGCAGCGGTGTTCTGTGTTTATATCTTATTAAAAAGTTCAAAAAAAAAAAACGGGGAGCGCTGGTCCTGCAGCCCACAGCCCACCAGGAAATCTGCAGAACCTCCCGCAGCCACGTAGGACCCGAGTTTAATTCGCTCGTGACAAATTAATTAATTTCCTCATCATTTCAGTCATGGAGTCAACGGAGGAGGAAGCGATCACTTGACTTTTGGCAAAAAAACAAAAGAAAAGGCCAGATCAGGGATGAAGAAGAGGAATTTAATACATTTGTGTCACATACAAAACAGTCCAGCGCCGGGCAGTTTATTGTGAGACAACGCGCCTCGCGTACGCGGTTGTAAAATTTGAGCTTTGCGCATTCGTGCCCTGCGGGGCTACGCTTGTGCCTCGCGCTCGAACGGCGTCGAGCGGCGTTCGGCCGAACGCAGAGCTATACCGGGGCCTTAAAGGCTGCACTGCCTTAAGGCCGAGATACACTGAAGCAGACTCCGTATATGCGCGTATACGCGCGTATACGGAGCGTACGTTTTCGCTTCTATACTTTCAGAAACTATCAGCTTTCAAACGCTCGCGTTCTCCTTGTTGTAATATGAGCAGCTGAGCACGGAGGGGACTCAACTGAGCTCGCTGATTGGTCACTTGCTGACACGCCTACTGAAATGATTGACAGATTTCAGTCAGCTCAAAGTGAAACCTCGAGAATGCATCATGAGCAGCTCGCTCAGACTTCTGCGGTGTTCTGATACGGTCTTTCTACTATATATGTTATAAAAAGTTCTCTCAGAAATAAAAATAATAACAGGGAGTGCTTTTCCTGCAGCACACAGCCCACCAGGGAATATATAAAACATCGCGCACCCAGGTAGGACCTGAATTCATTCATTTCATTCATCGAGTGAACGGAGGAAGAAGCGGTTACTTGACTTTAGGCAAAAAAACAAAAGAAAAGGCCCGATCAGCGATAAAGAAGGGGAATTTATTTCATTTGTGTAACATACAAAACAGTCCGGCGCCGGGGAAGTTTAGGTCAGACACCGCGCATCGCGTATGCGCATCGCGTATGCGTAGTAAAAAAATACTTTTGCGCGTACATGCCCTGAGGGGCTACGCGGGGCTACGCTTTTGCCACAGCGTACGTACGCTGCGTATAGGCGTATCGTGAGGACGCTCGAGTGTATCTCGCCCTACTGTGGACAGAACTCTGAAAGACCCTGACATCTTTATAAGCAAGGCACCAAGAAAAATATTCAGGGCTCTCCTTTCCTGTTTGCACAAGAACATCGCTTCCTGTTTCTGTGGCTGGTGTGAGGAAATTCTAATCGACTTATTTACTGTGTGTGTGTGTGCGTGTGTGTGTGTTTAGCTGTGATTTAAAGCATTGTTCTTATGTTTCCATTAATATGAGTGTCTTCCTTCTCATAGGTACTGCTGAGGGAACCTGCTCAGGAACAGGCGGCAGCTGAGTGTTAGAACCTGTGTCAACCTCCTCAGCATCCCCGATGACCGTTTAATTCTGCTCCATTCCAGAAGAATAAAAGCTGCACATTGATCTGCAAATTGAGTGAGAAGACGTTACGAGCCGAGTCGAATGTTGGAGCATGTTAGGCGGCATCCTGACGGAGCCCTGGGAAACGAATGACAGCAGAGGCTCTTCAGCTGGAATAACAGGCAACAAGACTGAAACGCATCAAAGCAAAACGCCTGCTTTGTTTCCTGCAAGCGTTAATTAAAGCAGCAGAATGCTTCCATGTTTCGTCTTTGTCAGTGTTTCTTTATTCACAAAGCTATTGTCTCATTTTTCTTCTCAATTCTCCAGATAATATACAGTTTTTCTGATGGAAATCAAACTGTTGTTTTGTTTTTTCACATATTAAATGGTATTATCTTTTATTCCTCTCTTTTCATCACATCGAAACCACAACCTTTACAGTCAGAATAATTCTTCTTTAAAACACAAATATTTATTCACTCTACATCAGGATAAAATGTTTCCACTTCAACTGTTTGTAAAGTAGATTTTGTTTCTATGTGTTTTATTAATAATAATTAAAACCAGAACAATAATTTCTACTTATTTGCATTTTGTTTTTAGCTTTTGGTGACAACGACAGCTAAAACCATATTTAATACTGTATTATTAAAGGAGCGTTATCTAGATGGACTGAAGTGAAATTTGTTTTGCATATTAAAGAGAGCTGAGGCAAATATATATATATATATATATATATATATATATATATATATATATATATATATATATACATACATATGAAGGGCTTTTACCACTAAGACACCAATGTTTACAACAAAACAATATCCAATCCACCTTTCAATTAGTTTAATTGGCTCATGATGGACCGCTGCTGCAAGAAAACGTGAAATCAACAAAGAGCGTGCTAACATTAGCTAACTCGTCCTCGTGAAAACATGCCGGCAGAGCAAGAGTTTGCTACTTTGAAGCAACGTGTGAGAACAAAAATTCTGCTATAAAAATCCATCCATCCATTATCTTTTACCCGCTTCTTCCAGTTTTGGGTCATGGGGGTCGCCGGTGCACATGTCCAGCAATCACTGTGTGAGGGGTACACCCTGGACAGGTCTCCAGCCTATCACAGGGACACATAGAGACCAACAACCATTCACTCTCTCACTCACACCTAGGGACAATTTAGAGTCACCAATTAGGAAACCGTAGTACCCGGAGAAAATCCATACATGCACGATGAGAACATGCAAACTCCACCTAGAAAAGCCCCGGGCCAGGATTTGAATCGGCGACCTTCTCACTAAGAGGCAACAGCTCTACCAACTGATCCTCCAAGCCGCCCTTGCTATGAAAATTTAAAAAATGCCTTTTCGGACAAAACTCAAGCTGAAATATTTCTGATTTTAAAAAGTAAATTTAGACAAAACAACACTGAAGGGCTTTTACCACTAAGACACCAATGTTTACAACAAAACAATATCCAATCCACCTTTCAATTAGTTTAATCGGCTCATGATGGACCGCTGCTGCAAGAAAAAGGCGAAATGTTGTAATAAAATACATGTTTTTTTTTACTATTATTAATAAATTATAGTGCCAATTTTCTAAAGTTCATATGTCAAACACTTAATTTACAAAACAGAGACCTGCTTCTTTCCACTCACATGAAACCCACAGGTTTGAATGGATTTCATCTGACTGAGTGACAGGCCGACTCAACAAACGTGTTCTGCTGAACTGAAACAATTTGTTGGATGAATCTGTGGATGTTGAACACTTTGTTTATTAAACTTTTATTAATCCACTAGATAATAAACACTTTTTAATGGAAAATTTTGACTTGTAAAATGTGAAATTAAGAAGAAAAATGTATTCATGGACAAAAAAGACAAATTGAATTTAGGAAAAATAAATAAACAAAAAGAAGACCACCGCGGTCCTTACCTGTAAGACCCGCTTGGTGAGGCCGGTCTTCTGCGCGAGCTGCTTGAGGTCCTTGGCGTCGGGGTTGTGGTTGATGGCGAAGTAGGACTTCATCGTCCTCAGCTGGTGATGCTTGAAGGACGTCCGCATGCGCTTGGTCTTCTGACTGGAGCTGTACTGAGAGTCCCGGTCCATGGACTCACCGTCGTTCTCGTTACAGCTCAGGGCTGCAGGCACAGGAGCAGAGTGCACGTCAAGAGAGCAGAAAGTCAACATCATCATCACTTTTATCCTGATACATGCTCAGTAATCTAAATCCAACAAAGTTCAGTCAGCTCCGGACGGGTTCTTTGTGTTGAAATGTTTCGTATTTCATCCAAAAGACTTCATCTGTCCAAGGACCCACAAAAAACGCAGTTACTTAATTTTGCTTTCCTTGTGAGTGTCTTGGCTTTACTAATCTTTAGATTTTAGAATCCATGCTTTATCCATCCATCCATTCATCATCTTTAGCCGCTTCTTCCTTTCCAGTTCGTGGGGGTCACTAGTGCCCATGTCCAGCCATTACTGTGTGAAAGGGGGACGGGGCGGGGGACACCGTGGACAGGTCTCCAGTCCATCACAGGGACATCCAGGCTTTATTTTTATTTAAATATTTCATATGTTTATTTCCTCTCCTCCTCGTTAACTGAAACTGTTTCGTCAGTTTCTTCTCTCCGGTCATGTTAATTATTGTTCAATCAATTTACAGCTGCTTTCAAACCTCTGCGCTGTGCTTCTCTTTTTGTTTGGGTTATCTGTGGTAAAGCGTTTTGTGTTACACACCGCTGTGTGAAAAGTGCTTTATAGAATAAGTTTGTAAAATAAGTTTATAAAATAAGTTTATAAAACAAGTTTATAAAATAAGTTTATGAAACAGTTTATAAAATAGTTTATAAAATAAGTTTGTAAAATAAGTTTATAAACAGAAGTTTATAAACAAGTTTTTAAAATAAGTTTATAAAATAAGTTTATAAAACAAGTTTATAAAAAAATGTATAAAATAAGTTTATAAAAAAAGTTTATAAAATTAATTTATGAAATAAGTTTGTAAAATAAATTTATAAAACAAGTTTATGAAATAAGTTTATACAATAAATTTATAAAATAAATTTACAAAACAAGTTTATAAAATAAATTTATGAAATAAGTTTATAAAACAAGTTTATAAAATAAGTTCATAAAACAAGTTTATAAAATAATTTTTTATAACAAGTTTTTAAAATGTTTATAAAATAAATGTATTAAATAAGTTTATAAAATAATTTCATAAAACAAGTTTATATAATAATTTTTTAAAACAAGTTTATAAATAAGTTTATAAAATAAGTTCATAAAACAAGTATATATAATAATTTTTTAAAACAAGTTTATAAAATGTTTATAAAATAAATTTTTAAAATAAGTTTATAAAACAAGTTTGTAAAATAAGTTTAGAATGCCTTTAGATGTATCATCCGTGGACTCGGCTGTGTGTGCTGAAGCTTGTTTGCGTTCCTTTAACAAATATTTAGCCTTTATGGAGCTTTTGGAGCTCTTCAGGTGGAGGAAGGAGCCACGTGAGGTCCTGACTGTTTGTTGGTGCTGAATAAAAAGACTGAGGGCTTCAGAAGAGAAAGCATCAGTACAGCTGGCACAGAAGACAAGACTGTTTGTCACATATAGCTCATGCAGTCTTCTCATTCGTTCATTAATTTCTTGTCTTTGACGTTTTTCTTCTCGGCTGCTCGTTCCTGCAGGCTCACCACAGCCAGCAAACTTTTATCTGAAAATGATTTAACAGCGAACGTCTGACACAACCTGGGCTTGAACCTGTAGCCTTACAATTGTCAGACCGTGGCACTGACCGCTGAGCTACCACGGCCTCCTATACTCTTATCTTTATTTTTATTTTATTTTTATATAAAATCAGTCCAGAGTGTGTGTGACCCAGCTGTTTCTTCCAGCTGCAGCTCAGCATCCTCTCCTTACCACATGAAGGTCTGTCTGTCTCTCCATACTGAGAGGAGGTGTAAGTGTGGCTTCAGCATACACACACACACACACACACACAAATACAACAACAACGACACACATATATTCCGCTCAGCCTGCACATTTCTTGGCAATATTCAAGGTGTTGCTGCATGCCTAACAGTTCAGTATGAGAACGCTGCAGCACGATGAGCATGAAGTGAGTGAAAAGCATCAGAATAACACTTCACTTAATTAGACCGACACACCAGGCAGAACAAATGGTGTTTTCCGGCCAAAGCATATGTTGCAGCGTTTTAACTAAACAAAACAAGATTTTGTTTTTGTAAAGCAGCTCGCCGGTGCTTTTGCTACTGATCTCTTAAGTCGTGCAGCAGAAAGTGCAGAGCGAGCTGCTGATGTAGCTGCTGCAGCTGGGGGGTCAGCTCAGAAACTCTGCTGCTGTTTCTGAGAAGGAACAGCAGAGGGCGCACTGCCTCTGCACACCCACCACTCTGCCCTGCATTCAGCACCTTCATCTGTTTTCCACAGCCCCAGACTCATGGCTGAAGGAGACTTTCAGTGCACATGAAAGGTGGAGCCACGCCGTGCACGTGTGCACTCGGTGCTGTTTCATCTTAAAGTTTTAATGAGTTCAGGGACAATAAAACAAACCCTTCAAAGTCACTGCGAGTCTGTCCTGACAGGATGTAACAAGTTTTTACGTGGACAGCAGGAAGCATGAACGAGTGAGAGCGAAGCCAGAGCGGTTCCACAGCTCCCAGTGAGTAACTCATCAAATCACAGAGATCTGGCTGCTGTGCACCCACTCTGGCCCTATCCCAATGCAAAGGGGCTCCTGCAGTGTGTGTGGGGAGGGGGTGAAGGGGTGCGGGTGGGGGTGTCTGTAGACGTGTATGAAGTCTGACAAGTGGAAAAGGGTGAAAGCAAAAGCCGGAACATAAAAAAAAGGAAAAAAAAACTTTTCATTCCTCAAAAGAAGACATGGGAGGAAGAAAAGGACAAAACAGAATTATTTTATCATTTCACAAGTTGAAAGTTTGGTCGAACAACAATCCAAACATGTTGGATGAGCTCGTCATCTTTTTTAATCGGAACTTTTCTCAGTTCAGTCCGGCTCAAGACTTTTGTTCCTGCAGTCACCTCGTTTCCTGCTCTCAACACAAAGATACAAATAAGATAAAACATCTGATTTGTTTGCTTAAAAGTCCAAATCATTCATTTAGTGTCTTTTTAAAGGTGGAATACATGCAAGACAGGAGCCAAAGGGTTAAAAAAGACGCTGCTGAAACTTTTAGTGTGAACTCTGAGAAAGTGAAGTCAGCTCCTCCGGACGGGTCAGAAAACTAAATATCGTTGAAAGGTTTCGTCTTTCAGTTCTCAGTGGAGGACCTGACGTAACGTCTTTACATTTTTCTACCTGGATTATTGAGCAGCATCAGGAGAAACGTCTCAAGTGATTTTTGAACAATCAGCTGTTCGATGTTGATTCTGCTGATCACATTTTGTTTCTGAGCCAAACAAATGAAAGCCTCCTTACCTGCGTTGTAGGCCGCCAGCTCGGCCCCGGGCCCCGGGCTCTTCCTCTTCCTGGGCCGGCCCTTCTGCACCGTCCCCACGCCGTTGAAGTACGATAGTCCGAGCGCGTTGGCCGGACCCAGGCCTTTGTGCGGGACCACGTCCGTGTGCTGGTTAAAGTGATATTCTCCCTGCAGGAGAGTCTCAAAGTGCAGGCGGCAGTACACCAGGCTGTCCTTCATGCCGAAGTGGTCCCCGGTGGTCAGCATCTTGCTGCACGTCGTGCACGTGAAGCAGTTCAAGTGGTAGACCAGGTCCCGAGCCCGCATCACCATCTCTGAGGCCGAGATCCCCAGGTGGCACCGCGCGCAC
>JBBPBX010024621.1:23303-36770 GCA_038048925.1 Garcialebias charrua
GTGTGTGTGTGTGTGTGTGTAACAGCCTTTGTTCTACCTTTGCTGAAGAGAGGTGACCCCACCTCACTGAACAACTATCAGCCAATCTCTAAATGCTGTATTTTAGCCAAGGTTCTTGAAAAACTGATAAATTCTCAAATCAAAAGTTATCTGAACTCATTTAACATCTTACCTCTCCATCAATCTGGTTTCAGGAAACAGCACAGCACAACGACTGCTTCACTGAAGGTTCTTCTTAATGATGTTGTTGAAGCATTGGATGCTAAAGATTATTGTGTTGCACTTTTCTTAGACCTGTCTGAAGCTTTTAACACAGTGGATCATGACATCTTGTGTCATAAGCTCTCAGAAATCGGTTTCTCAGATCACACCATTGGTTGGTTTTCTAACTATCTTTCAGAATGGAGGCAATGTGTTCAGCATTATGGTACTTCCTCCAATTATTTAACAGTCAACAATGGTGTACCACAAGGCTCAGTCTTAGGACCTACCCTTTTTACAACCTATATAGGTAGGTCAGAGCATCCCTGATGCATCCTTACATTTCTATGATGACACAGTTGTTTATTGTCAAGCTAAAACAGGTTCTAAGACTTTCCAGCTTTTGACATCTGCTTTTGACATCATCCAGTCAGATTTGTTCCATCTCAAACTTGTCCTAAATGCTGATAAAATCAAAGGGATGCTTTTTTCAAACAGGAAGTCGGTCCCAGCAGTTCTTACTCTGATTTTATCCTCAAATGGTGTCCCTATTGAGTTTGTTGATTCCTACAAATATTTGGGTCTCTTGGTCGATTCGCATCTCTCTTTTAAACTTCATGTGGAAAACCTAGCAAAGAAATTGAAAGGTAACCTGGGTTTCGTTTTCAGAAACAGATCATGTCTAACTGAATAGGAAACGCCTTGTATCCGTGACTTTCCTTCCCTCCATTGACTACGGTGACATTATGAACGTTCCTAGCACCCTGCAGATGTTGCATGCTGTCTATCATGGTGCACTAAGATTCATAACTGGCTGTGATTATCGTACCCACCACTACACCCTGTATTCACTGGTTAACTGAACATAATTAACTTCACGCAGACTCTTCCACTGGTACATTTTCATCTTTAAATCACTCCTTGGTCTGCTGCCTTCATACATCTCCTCCTACATGTCTCTGCATAAGTGCAGGTATAGCGTGCACTCTCAGGACATAATTACCTGCATTGTTCCCTCAGTGAGGACTAGGCAAAATGGTCTTCTCCTATTCCACTCCTGCTCCCTGGAATATCTTACAAAAAGACCAGAAGCCTTCGACCTTGACCTCTCTAAATGGCTTTAAGAATCTGTTGGGACTCCTGGCAAGAACCAATGCAGACATGTTCCTCTTTGTATGTATGTATGTATGTATGTATGTATGTACAGTATGTATGTATGTATGTATGTATGTATGTGTATATTAGTGTTTTAAGATTTTCCATTAGTTTTTATATTTGTCGTGAACATGTGAAATAAATATAAATTAATAAGCTTCAAGCCATGTTCGAAATACCTTTCTGACTATTTAAAAAAGTAGTTATCACAAAAATAATGTCACGTATAGTAACATGTAGGAGCATAACCTGTTTAATACAATCAGCGTTAGACCCTACTGTACACTAACCTGATTTTTTAAAAGTTATTAAAAACAGTTAAAGCAGCTGTAAAATATTTACTTTAGGGGCAGATTTTGATTTGTCCCTTCTGAGCTAATACTGTGGTGGATTTCAAGACACCCGAGTGTCTTTAATTTTTTTTATTTTTTTGCTGTTTTCAAGGTAAAGATATATCTCTCTAAATGTTACACATAAAAACTGTTGTAAATTAGAGGTAAACGTAAAATCTGCCTGAATTTAGAATTTTATTGACCAGCTTGTGAACATATTTATTGCCATTTACCACTCATACAGTTCTATATTTGGTTAAAACAAACTGACTTTCCACCCAATTTAATTATATAGTAAAAAAACAAACATCAAAAGTCATCTCAGGGGACTATACTGAAAAGTTCATGTCTGACAACATTTAATTCAATCAAAATTCAGTCCACAGCTGCCAAAGAGATCCCAGGAGTTCAACTTCTTACAAGCTTATTACATTTTTAATAGGACTTTGACTCATTTTTTTATTATTTATTTGAATAATTGAAATTTCTGGCAAGCCCTCAAAGTTATTGTGGTAAAATGAAGCCAGAGTGTGGCTCAGTTCCTGCAGGTGACTGTGCATCGTGTCCACCTCCTTCACAGAGCCATTACAGAGACATCAGGGGAGTTAGCAGAGGCCAACGCAGACAAACAGGTCACCCTCACCCGCTCTCCCAGATAAGCACACACCCTTCTCCACAAATCTAACCCCCACCATGATTACTTCCTCCTCACTCCTCCGGCACCTTGCACACCTCCTCGCCTCTCGTTTCTTGCCGCTTCTGTCCACCTTCTGTCTCCTGTTTGCAGCGACACACCCTCCATCCTTCTCCTCATCATTCCAAACTCATCAGAGCCCCACCCTTCCTGCCCTAGTGCAGAATTAATATTAAAAGGCTGGCTCTGTGTGTGTGTAGATATGTGTGTGTGTGTGTGCTTGAAGGAGGCTGAATGAGAGGAAGACTTTGTTACAATGACCTTACACACAAATCGTTGCCACATGTAAGCGTGTCCTTGTTGTGACACCATAACAGCTCCGAGCCCCAGACCTCAGCAAGACACAAACACAGATTTCTGTTTGTTTGTTTGTTTTCCATTCTACACCAGGTTTGATCATTATCATTACCAACCTATCAAAGATACACTCTGTTTGCGTGACAAACGCCTCAACTTGGATTCTGTCGCAGCAGAGCATTGACTTTATCGTTGCTTTTGTTGCGTTTGACACTTGGGTGAAATGGACGAGAGGAGGACGAATGGTTCCTCTTTAACTGTCAAAGGAAGGGACAAATGATGTCAGAGCCCGCTGCCACTGCTTCAAAGATGCACGTCCTTTTAAAAAGCCCTTGAGTTGTGGCATTTAACTTCGACACCAGACAGGCGCCGTCATGCGTTCAGCTGAGTTTGTGTACTTGTGCATGCTGCCTCGTCCGCTGATGTATGATGGCAATGCATATACGGTGAATGCATCAGAGTGTGTGTGGGTGTGTGTGTGTGAGTCTGTGCTACAGTGGCATAAATCACCAGAGCTGAGCAGGGGGCTGGTGCTGCTCTCTTCATCTGTCTCTGTCTGCAGGGGTGAGGTATTTTACACTGATGATGGGGAGAACGGAGGGAAGAAGTGAGGCATGCTTGAGTCGTGTGGGATGGACAGAAAAATAAATGCTGTGGTATTGGAGGATGGGGTGAGGGGGGGATGCGTCAAAGCCCTCATTCCAGATAATCTGCATCTCTGCAGGGTTTGTTACTCACTACCTACGACCTGCTTTTGTGCAACAGACTCTGCTATCCAGTGGTGAGAAATAATGCTCGCCGTGTGGCGCCTCTGCATGCCGTCCTTCTCTGTTGCTGATTGAATACTCAATAAACGTGAAGGAACGCCGCTCAGAAGCTTAAAACTCAATGTTGAGATGCTAACTGGACATTTCATCTGCAGGATGGACAGATCATACACAATTCTCCAGTCAGATCATTTCTTTTTTTCTTTTCTTTTTCTTTTTCCAGCTACCGTACATGCAGTTTAATCTTTGAATTCAGGGATTTGATCGTCCTGCAGTTCTACCATCGATATCGTTCGCCTCCTCTGAAGAGGAAAAAGTCCCTGCAGAATCCTGTACAAATGCATCTTGTACTTTCTAACTTTACTGCAGCGCAGGAAGCCAGGATGGTGCTGTATATAAAGTAGTTTTGCTTGTATTGAGCTGAACCTTCAGTCCGTGCTGCTGGAACAAAGTGTTCAGACGCGTTCGAACATCATGCAGCTTTGATACCGCAACTGGAAACTTTGCCTCGTCCAGCAGCACTTTGTGCAGCTGCAGTCACAAAACAATGTAAAATATATGTTATATAAATAAAATAAAAACTCAAACCTAGTGGGAAAAGCTGGAATAGTACAAGAGCCTCATTGTACAAGTGGTGCTGCATCTGTCATCCCTCCTTGAAATTTGGATTACAGCGTTCAGAGGAAACTGAATGTCAGATACGGGAAAGACTGTTGGCTTAGGCTGGTGTCCCACTGAGGCAGGGGATAGTGGGAGGGGGCATGCTTGGTTGGTTTGGTTGTTGAGGTAGAGGGAGCAGGATCTCTCCTGACAGACAACCAGTCGCTTGCCACTTTCAAGATTTGGTTCTGGGTGTTGAGATTAGCTCAAGCATGGAAATTTCTCCTTGGAAGCCTTCTGGAGAGCTTAGAGAGGCACTCATGGAGTGGGGACTGTGGCACAGCTATGCCAGGGTTTTTTTTGTGGGGGGGGCACAAACTCAAAGCTGGCAGCTGAATACGTCATGATGAAACTCACATTTGATTGTTTTAAAACTGTGCCTCACAGTTATTATCATAACTGTGAGGCACATGATGACAGTCTGATTGTTGAGTTAACCCTTGTATTGTCTCTTGGGGTAGAATAGTCACATATTTATATTTGTCTGTGTTTTTATTTATTTTTTATTTTGGTGCTGTCAGCACACGTGCTTTTTTTCCCTAACAAAGCCTTCATTATTTTTTTTATTTTATTTTTTTCTAAATATGCTTACTGTAACTCTACAACACGTGTGTTCCTTTGGGGCGAAATTTGGCCACATTTGAATAAACTGTTAAAACTAATTTTAATCCCATATTTATATTATCATAAGATAATGCTTTCCTGTTATTTTGTTTTAGTAGATTTTTTATATATATATTGTATACAGGTAGTCCTCGACTTACGGCGGTCACGACCCATACGGCAATCCGACTAATAAAAATATGAAATTAATTTTTTTAATGTGTTTAAATGTTCTTGATTTCATGTGTATAGCACTTTGTTGCAGCTGTGGTTGTTTTAAATGGCTTTATAAATAAAGTATTATTATTATTATTATTATTACATAATATTTACCGTAAATTTCGGATTATAGGTTGCACCTTTTTATGGTTTTTTCAAGGCCTGCGACCTATAATCTGCAACCTATTTATGGAATTTTTTTCCATATTTTTAGACCAATTTTTGACTCCGTTATGAGCCTTTTCAGTTTGGCAGCAAATGGTGCAGTACCACTTTCGGTCGCTAGGGGCGCAATGCAGTACCACTTTCAGATGAGTACACTGACCCAAGAAGACCCAAGAAGAAGAAAAAGAAGAAGATGTACCGGTAGCTTTGTTAACTCTGTATGTTTGTTGTTTGTTAGCAAGATAAGTCAAGAACCACTCAGCGGATTTTTCTGAAACTTACAGGATGTAATCACAGTGTGGACGTTTACAAGTGAGTACCTTTAATAGATGTTTGAGATTAAAAATAAAAAAAACGATCTTTTATTAGCATAGCTTGTTAGCTTGTGGATGTATATCTGTTTACGGCATGTTATAAATAGCTTCGAAACCAATCGTTGTATATTTTTTTCTGCTTACAGAGTGTAATTATAAGGCTTTAATGTACGTTACTATGGTCTCGATAAAACATTTGACACTAAAATTCGATTTTTTATTCGTGTCAGAAGCGGACTGGTCTCGTGTTAGCATTAGTTTTTTATCGGTGTTACTTCTGTTAACGTCATAAATAGCTTCAAAACCACTCGGTGTATATTTTTTCTGCTTACAGAGTGTAATTATAGGAGCTTTAATGTACGTTACTATGGTCTCGATAAAACATTTGAGATGAGATTCGATTTTTTATTCGTGTTTTCAGAGACGGACTCGTCTCGTGTTTAGCTTCTGTTAGCTTCTGGCAGACATTAGCAGCATAGCTAAACACTCGGTCCATATTGTCGGGTTGTCTCAGCGGTCACGCGGCGCGTCAGCGGTGGATGACGCGTTACGTCGGCGGTGACGTAGGTGCGACCTATATTCCGGTGCGACCAATTTATGGATTTTTCCAATTTTTTGGCAATAATTGGACACTGCGACCTATATGCCGGTGCAACCAATAATCCGGAAAATACGGTAATTTTTAAACCGATTTACGAAGTTTTCGGCAGTTTCCGACAGTTTCCACCAGTTTTCGGCAGTCAGTTTTCGGCAGTGCCTGCCAGTTTGGCCAGTTAGCTCCAGCCTCGACCGCCGGCTTCGGACGGACTGTGTCCAATCAGAGGTTCCTGCGCTCGGATACATGAGCTGGAGCTGAACGGCGGTTTTGCGGAGGGACGGATGGACGAAGGAAAACCGCGTGAAGCAGCAGACAGCGAGCTGGGCCGGAGGAGCAACGAGATAACATGCTAACAAGCCTAGCTGTAGGATGGACGGGTGGATGCCAACGCCCCACCGGGGACACGGAGCCTACGGGTGGCGGAGCTCGCCTCAATGTCCGCCTGGCAGCCTCAGAGGGGCTAAAATGCTAATGCGGCGCAGCCTAACATGCTAACACGGAGGGGCTAACGCTAACGCGGCGAAGCTTGTTTGACGGACACCGGAGAGAAATGGCTCCCAGTAAGTTATTAACTGTTTTCCCCTTCATGATGGCTCCAAATGTATGGAGTTAACATGCTAACATTCCTTCCTGTAAACAGTTTGGACCGCGTGGAGCAGCACAAAGCTGCGGAGCTCAGACGTGCAACGAGCTAACATGCAAAAAGACGGAGACAGGCTTGAGCAGCTCAAAGTAAGAAATTAACTTTTTATTTTTTAGCCCTGGACTGTATGTGTTTTGTGATAATTATGTAGGGTACTGTGTTCGGACAGGCGAAGTGCTTGGTAACTTGGTAACTGTTTTGTACCGTACATGTATGTGTATAAGTGGTGGCTCGTGTATACTTCCGACTTTCTGCGATTGTCGTGTTACGAACGGCCGCAGGAACGGAACTCGTTTGTAAGTCGGGGACCAGCTGTACAGGTGGTCCCCAACTTACGACGGAGTTCCGTTCCTACGCCCGTTCGTAACACGAAAAACGTTGCAAGTCGAAATACACATACACACCACCCCATATACTGTACACATACATGTACGGTACTGTACAGTTACCAAGCATTTTGCCTATCCTAACATAGTACCCTACAAAACTATCAAAAAACACATACAGTACATTTGGAGCCATAATGAAGGAAAAAAAGAGTTAAATTTCTTACTGGGAACTGGTCAATTCTTCCTCCGTCTGTTAACATGTATTGTATGCTCGTGCACCTCCGAGCTCCTGCAGCTTTACGAGGTCCACAGCATTTACAGCAACATCTGTTAGCATGTGCTCAGCTGTAGCATAAACCTCCGCTCCAAAAAATAAGGTCTCTTTATTTCCATGCGCGGTCCAGTAGTCCAGAGTTAGCATATTAGCCCCTCCTGACCTCCTCTGCTCCGGTCTCTCTTGTAAGTTTCAAGCTCCCCCCTCCCTCCCTCCCTCCCTCCTGCTCTGCTCCAGTTCCATTTCCTGTGGGCGTAGCCCTTTAAGCCACGCCTTTTGGGTTTACCCTGTGCTTTGCACCAACATTTGAAAACTTCTAGTCCACGCCCACCTGCTGTGGGCCCACGCCCTCGGTCCATAAGAACCCCTCTCGACCGAGGAACTGCTCCCAAAATTTTTTCACCAACTGAAGACTACTAGCAAGATAAGAAGACCACTATGGATCCCAGCCAACCATTCAAGTGCTGCACAGGATGTTTTAGCGGGTACATCCAGAAGGATGACAAGCACCCGTTCTGCGAGTCCTGTCTCGGACCCAACCACGCTCGGCAGGCCATGGTCCAGAACCTAACCTGTCGAGCCTGCATGTTTCTGCCGATGGAGGAAAGGCAGCGCCGGTTCAGCCTCTTCCCTCCGACGGAAGTAGGTCTGCAACCGATGGAGGACTCACTCAGCCTCGGCTTCGAGCAGCTGGCTGACTACGGGTCCTCGAGGGTATCTAGCGAGTCCGGTCTGTACTCTCCCGAAGGGTCAGACCCGACTTCGTTTTTTCTCCGCATGCCGGAGTCGACTAGCCTCCTCGTCACGCCATCTCCCGTGGGAGGCGCGGGGCCGGCCATACCCTCCACCGTGGGAGCAGTCATGCCCGCCGGAGCGGCCGCCACGAGCTACGCGCCGGGCCCAGCGTCTCCAACCCAAGTGCCCCTCCGGCCTCAGGACGAGACACCAGGCAGCAGCCGAGCGCCATCCCCTGGGGACCCAGGACAAGAGCAGACGAGCAGGACGAGCACGTGTCTCTGAACAGCGCTCTGCCCGGACTGACCAGGTGGGCGGCTAGCGCGTGGAACATGGAGGTCCCTGAAGGCACCACGCCACAGTCCTCCTCACGCCTGGCGGGAAGATTTGCCGCCAAATCGGGGAGCGAGGAGCAGAACATCTGGCCCTGCGCCCCTGAAATCAAAAAGCTGCTGCAGGCACAGACCAGCAATCCGCTGAAGAACAGAGCTCCGGTCCTGTCTTTCATCCCAGCTACGAAGGTCCAGGGGCTGACAGACCAGATCTTCCCCCCGGTGCCGCCGCTGGAGTCCAGCTTGCCCGGCGTCTTTGGAGTCAAACCAGCAAAACACGTGGGGACAGCTGTTACACCGCCGTCGGCGGGGGACCAGTTTTCCACCAAGATGCAGGACCGCATCCACAAATGCTCCGCGCAGGTGGGGGCGGTCGCAAATAACATTGCCTTTTTGGCGTACGCGGTCGGGCAGGAGCCGACGCACGAATCTGCAGGAGCGGCTCTGGACACCATCACATACATGTGCGAGCTCCTGGCCACCTGATCAGCCAGGATCTCAGCGTGGGCCACGCTGCTGCAGCGACAGGTTTGGCTAAAACTGTCCTACTCCATCCCTGAGGATGTTAAGAAGATGCTGCTGCAGGGGCCGATTTCTGCTCAGGGCTTTTTCGGGGAGCACTACAAGACTGTGTTCGAGCAGCTGCAGTCCTCCTCCGACGCCCTGGAACAGGTCCGTAAACACTCAGCTTCGCCTAGAGTGGACCCTCGTGCAACACCCGGGCCGGCGCGCCCGCGCGAGCAGAACAAGCAGTACCGCAACCAGCAGGGTTTCTCTGCGCCCTATCAAACTTTCGCCACGCCGCAGCCTCCAGGCACGTCAAAGTTTTACCCGTCCCCATACTCCCAGAGACCCGGGTAAGGCAGGGGAAGGGGTCAGAGCGGAAAGAAAGACCAGTGGAAGAAGTGACGGTGTGCGGGAGATGTTTTTTCACAGTGTTTTTGTTTCAAGCAAATAAAGTTTCTGTTTTTGAAAACAGTGTTCTTTGTTCAAACACGATGGTTGCCCTTTCTCCGAGGCTCGTGAACGCATCTCCGAACTCAGATGACAAAACAGTCGACTGTTTCCTCACAAGATGTATCACAGAGCCGGTCTGTACGTGCGCTACGTGACCCACCTGTGAGCCCCCCGCCGCCTCCCCACTCAACTGGGGAGCGCGCTCACGTGACTGATTCAGGCTCAGAGCTCTGAACAGCACGAACGAGTCGGGCACACTTTTGCTTTCTTTAAAAAGGCTAATTTTCATGAGCCTGGTCTGGACACTTCTGTCCCGGCCAGGACTTTGTCGTATCTCTCGCCATCCGAGCATGCTTCAGGTACAGTCACTGACTCATTCAGCAAACGCCCTTTTCCAGCCGGGTCTCCCTTGGGCCAATGCGGACTCTGTCCGCATGGCGGCGATAGAGACCAGTCTATCTCGTCTCAGGCGAAGGAACGTTATGGCTGCTCCGCTGTCGAACCACAGTGCAGCTTAGCTCCAGACTTGCTCGTTAAACAGCTGGTTACGAGGTCTGGTTCTGAACGGCTACGCTCTGCAGTTTGCAGGGACACCGCCCAGTTTCAATGGGGTCGTGGGGACGAAACTCACGTCCCCGGCTCCGGGCGTGTCGCTGCAGTTAGAACTACAGGAACTACTGACCAAGAACGTCATTTCCCGGGTCCCCTTGGGCGAGGAGCGCACCGGGTTTTATTCAAAATATTTCCTGGTCTCCAAGAAGTCGGGAGGTCTCAGACCGACTCTGGATTGGTCGGCTTTCAACAGATACGTTGTCAAACGTCCATTTCATATGTTGACGATAAAACGTGTGCTCGAGTGTGTGACGTCAGGGGGCTGGTTCGTAACAATCGATCTCCGAGACGCTTACTCCCATGTACCGATCGTGAAGAAACACCGGAAATTCCTCAGGTTCGCCTTTCAGGGAACCTGTTGCGAGTTCAAGCGCCTCCCCTCCGGGTACGCGCTCGCCCCGAGAACTTTCACGAAGGTCATCGATGCAGCCCTAAACCCGCTGCGGTCGCAGGGGCTGAGGGTAATCTATTACATCGACGATCTATTGCTCCTGTCTTGGTCGAAGACAGAAGCAGCAGAACAGACGCTGATCTTAGTGAATCATTTGACCCAATTGGGCTTTGCCATAAATTGGGAAAATAGCTCCACTTCACCAGCACAACAAACAGTTTATTTAGGCGTGAGTCTCTGCACCGTGAGCATGAGAGCTCGCCTCTCAGATCAGAGGAAGGAGTCGCTGACGTCACTCCTTCAGCGTGTCCAGCCCCACAGAACTGTTTTCAGCGATCACAATTATGCGGCTGTTAGGGATGATGGCCGCGGATCACGCTGTTCTAAAACTCGGGTTATTGAACATGCGGAAGTTACAGAGATGGTTTATTCGCCAGAGAATAGACCCTGTACGCCACGAAAGACGCCGAGTCACGATCCCTCCCTCAGTGAGGACGGACCTTGTTTTCTGGGGGAATCCCAGGACTCTGTCAGAAGGGGTTCCCCTGGGCAAAGTGACGTCACGGAAGGCGGTCTTCACCGATGCGTCTCTTTCCGGTTGGGGGGGCACATGCCAATCTCAGACGGTGGGCGGGACGTGGCCACCCGGCACGTCTCTTCACATCAACGTGTTGGAATTATTAACAGTGCACAAAGTTCTGAGGCACTTTGTTCACATGCTTCGACAGCAGGATGTCCTCGTGCACACGGACAACAGAACAGCTGCTGCTTATATAAACCGCGAGGGCGGAGTCCGCTCAGCGCAGCTCCTGAACACAGCCAGGGAGCTGCTCTGCTGGGCACACGTTCACCTCAGATCACTGAGGGCTGTTTACATCCCAGGTGTTCTAAACAGGGGGGCGGACATCATGTCGAGAGGGGGACCTCTGGACAGAGACTGGACGTTACACCCGAACCTGGTGTCCCAAATCTGGACCAGGTTCGGGAGGGCGGAAGTGGACTTGTTGGCGACGCGAGAAAACTCAGTGTCCCCTGTTTTTTTCCCTGAGTCCCCTCGACACCCCCCCGCTAGGGGTGGATGCATTGGCCCACAAACCATGGCCCAAAACATTAATTTATGCGTTTTCCCCGGTCCCTCTACTATCAGCACTGCTGGAGAGAGTGAGGGAAGAAGGAGTATCAGTAATTCTGATCGCTCCAGAGCGCATGAACGCACCATGGTTCCCAGTTCTGCAGCAGCTGGCAGACCGCTCCTGGAAGCTCACCTGGAGGGACGATGCTCTCCTGCAGGCAGGGGGCGCAATAAGGAGTCATCCAGTAATTAGGTCAGCATCTGTGGGCTTGGATGCTGAACGACAACGCTTAGAAAACCTGGGGTTTTTCTAAAGAGGTCATTGGAACCATTCAGGGTTCACGCGCGCAGTCTACAATCGCTGTTTATGCATCAAAATGGGCTGTTTTTCAGCGCTGGTGCTTAGAAAAACAACTGGACCCATGTTCATGTCATCTGGGCCACATTTTTCTCATACTTACAACTGTTATTGGACAGAAACCTGGCCTTCAGCACCGTTAAAACGTATGCTGCTGCAATCTCTTCATGTCATGAGGGGGTTTAATGACAGAACTGTGTTCAATAATCCCCTGATGAAACGTTTTTTAAAGGGTGCTCGCCGTCTCAGGCCGGTCTCTCGTCCCTTGGCCCCTAAATGGGATCTAGTTATTGTGTTAAATGCTTTAACGAAGGATCCTTTTGAGCTTCTGAGTGAGGTTTCTTTAAAACTCTTATCACTCAAAACAGCTCTACTGTTAGCATTGTCATCAGCTAAAAGAGTGAGCGACCTCTCTGGCCTGTCTGCCTCTCCTTCCTTCCTGAAGATTCAAGGAGATGGGTGTTCTGCTGAACTCAGGCCAAATCCTGCGTTTTGAACCTAAGATTATCACAAGTTCATTCAGGTCCAGGATCATCACATTGGATGGTCTTTGCCTTCCTCCTCATGCTAACTCTGAGGAAGAGCAGTTGCATTTACTTTGCCCAGTGCGAGCCCTCAGGTGTTATGTGAATCGCACAGCTGCGACACGTAAATCTGATAGGCTCTTTGTGCATTTCAGAGAGTGTTCTCAAGGTCAACCCTTGACCTCTCAACGGTTGTCACACTGGCTGTGTGAGGCTATTTCCCAGGCCTACATTTCATCTGGTCTACAGCCTCCTGACGGTGTTAGAGCTCACTCTACTCGAGGGATGGCGACTTCCACAGTTTTACTCAGTGGCGTCTCTGTGCAGGATATCTGTTCTGCGGCCTCCTGGTCGTCTGCCACTCCTTTCACCCGTTTCTATCTACAGGACGTTTCCAGCTCCTCCTTGACACATTCGGTTCTCAGGGTTGCTGTAAAATGAATCCTTTATTTTCGTTATCAATAAGAATCATTGTTGGTGCAAAGCACAGGGTAAACCCAAAAGGCGTGGCTTAAAGGGCTACGCCCACACTCATGGAATCTAGGGTTACAATACGTAACCGTCGTCTCTGCTGTAAGTTTCAAGCTCCCCCTCCCTCCTGTAAGTTTCGTTTCAGTTGTACGTTTCGTTTCAGTATTTTCTGGTGTAAAGGCACATAAACCACGTAACTCGAACAATGCTTTTCAATGGGAGGGCGTTCGTAACCGCGAAACGTCATAACTCGAGACCGTCGTAACCGGGACTACCTATATACTGTGTATATTGTATGTACTGTATATTGTGTATATTCCCGACCCGTACTGCCTGTGGTCTCCCGGTCAGGAAGTCTAGCAGCCAGTTATGTATATGCAGCCAGTTATGTATGTATGTATGTATGTATGTATGTGTATATATATAAGAATCATTGATGAACTGACACAGTTGTTTATGTCCTTATTGAGGGGTGCTATTTTTTTTAAATAGCTTTTCTCTCATCATCAGATGATTGCTCACCTGCTTGCCTCTTTTGGTGTGGCGGTTGCCAGGACTGGTTATGGTTCAGTCAGACCCAATGGGGCATGGACCATATCATGCTCCGCCCTTTAACCCAAAAGGCGTGGCTTAAAGGGCTACGCCCACAGGAAATGGAACGACGGTTACGTATTGTAACCCTAGATTCCATGAGTGTGGGCGTAGCCCTTTAAGCCTTTGAAGCCCCATTGGCTCCTTGGCTGAAAAAATTTATTTGCCATTGG
>JBBPBX010024622.1:0-22854 GCA_038048925.1 Garcialebias charrua
ATTTAAAATGGGACCTAAATTGTGACCAGATCCTGAGTGTGGAAAGCACTATAGGATTTGTAGTAACAGAGGATAGTTTAATTGGTAATGATGAATAAATAATTGAGGCAGGTGAAAAAGATGTAGAAATCGATTGAACTTCAAGTTTGCACCAAATCAGATCCGGTGAATTTAACCAATAATTCAGTTTATGAATATGCGAGGACCAGTAATACATTGTAAAATTGGGTAGAGAAAGACCACCATTTGTGGTGAACTGTTGTAATAAAGAAAGTCTCATTCTGGGGGCCTTTCCATTCCACAAAAAGGAAGAGACCATCTGATCCAGGGACCTGAAGAACTGTTTGGGCAGAAACAGAGGGATGTTTTGATATAAAAACAGAAGTCTAGGTAGCACATTCATTTTGATAATATTAATCCTGCCTATTAGTGAAAGAGGGAGAGAGTTCCACCTCTGAAGGTCTGATGCAATTTGGGAGACTAGTGGGGTATAATTCTGAGAAAACATCGAGGGCAGAGTACGTGCAATATTAATTCCCAAATATCTAAACCCCGAGGGACTGAGCCTAAAAGGGATATCAGAAGGCTTAAGCTTTAAAGCTAATGAATTCACTGGGTAGCATTCGGTTTTAAGTGAATTAATTTTATAGCCGGAATACGATCCAAATTTTTCCAGAGTATTTAAAATTGGGGGAAGGCTACATAATGGGTCAGAAACATACAGGAGAAGGTCATCTGCATATAAGGACAGTTTAAGCTCGACGCCAGAGCGGATGATTCCGTGAAAAGAAGAAAGGGATCTTAGGGCAACAGAAAGAGGCTCAATGGCTAACGCAAACAAGAGGGGGGAAAGAGGGCAACCCTGTCTAGTACCACGCCCCACCGAAAAATAATCAGATTGGATGGAATTAGTAAGAATACATGCTTGAGGAGATGTATAAAGTAGTTTGATCCAGGACACAAACCTCTCTCCAAAACCAAACCTATTAAGAGCGGCAAAGAGATACTCCCATTCTACTCGATCAAAAGCTTTCTCGGCGTCAAGAGAAATGATTACTTCAGGAGACTTGGGGGAATGAGTTGAAAAAATTGTGTTCAATATTGTACGGGTATTAAAAAACAACTGGCGACCTTTGATGAATCCATTTTGTTCTTGTGAGATAATCAGAGGGAGAACTGTCTCAAGCCGAGTTGCGAGTATTTTGGACAAAATCTTAAAATCCACATTCAAGAGTGAAAGGGGTCTATAAGACTCGCAAGCAGTAGGATCTTTATCCTTCTTTAACAGGAGAGAGATTGAAGCTTGAGTCAAGGTGGGAGGTAGCAGGCCACGCCCGAATGACTCATTATAAACCTCGAGAAGAAGAGGGGCTATCTTATCTTTAAATTTTTTGAAAAATTCGGCAGAGAAACCATCCGAGCCAGGTGTTTTACCACTTTGCATATTCTTAATTGACTCTAATATTTCTTCTAATTTAATGGGAGCCTCAAGTTGGTCAGAAATCAATTTGTCTATCCTAGGAATGTCAATATTCTGAAGAAAGGCGAGTAGCTCGTTTGAGTCTGCTTGTAGTTCAGATTTATACAGATCGCAGTAGAATTTTTTAAAGGTGTCACTAATGGAGACAGGGTCTGAGACAAGGTTGCCCGATCGATCCTTGATTTGCGATATTGTGTGAGAGCTAGCCTTTCGTTTCAGTTGATGTGCCAAAAGTCTACTTGGTTTTTCCCCATGCTCATAATAAGTGGCTCGAGATCGGATTAAGAGACGCTCCGCATCAGATGTTGTTAAAAGATCAAGTTCCATTTGAAGATCCTGTCGCTGTTTCAGCAAATCGTGTGACGGATTAACGGCATTTTGCCTGTCAATATTCTGAATTTTTGTTGATATTTCTGATATCTTAGTGCGTAGATTTTTATTGACATTAGCTGAAAAAGAAATAATCTGACCACGAATATAGGCTTTTAATGTTTCCCATAATAGTGAGGGAGAAATTGTATCGCTCTTATTGAACATTAGGAAATCGTCAATTGCTGATAAGATGAATTTATTAAATGGCTCATCTGATAACAGGAGACTATTAAATCTCCAACGAGGACTAGAACGGGGTTTATTTATAAAGTTTATATCAATGCTTAGAGGAGAATGGTCTGAGATAACAATCGGATAGTATTCAGAAGAAGTGACTCTCTGCATTAAAGAGCTGTCAACAAAAAAATAATCTATACGGGAATAGGATTGGTGCACCTGCGAGTAAAAAGAATAGGTCCTTGTTAGTGGATTCTGTGCCCTCCATGGATCTACATATCCATTTTGGGACATAAAATCCAAAATAGATTTAGACATATTAGACTGTGTGCAGGGCCTAGACGAAGAGCGATCTAATGATGTGTTCATAACACAATTCAGGTCCCCAGCTAAAATTAACAGATGAGTGTCAAGATATGGAAGTGTGCTTACTAAATTGTTTATAAAGTCTGGGTTATCAAAGTTTGGTGCATAAATGTTCACTAATAAAACGGGAGTATGGAACAGAGAGCCCGCGATTATAAGAAATCTGCCATTTGTATCCTTCATTATTTTTGATGCTGTAAAATGAATATTCTTATTAAATAGTATGGCAACTCCTCTGGCTTTTGAGTTGAAGCTCGAGTGGTAAATCTCCCCAATCCATGGATATTTAAGCCTGACCTGATTTGAATTTTGCAAATGTGTTTCCTGTAGGAATATTACATCTGGATTCAGGCGTTTCATATGAGAATATATTTTAGACCGTTTCACCGGATTGTTAAGACCTTTAACATTCCAGCTTAGGAATCTGACAGCAGATGATGTCGAGGAAGCTTTCAAATCAACAGCCATGTGACCTGTTGTTCATAATAAGGGTTGTAAAATATTGCCATCCTTCCCAATCCCCGCCCCCACCCCAGGAGAACCCCCCACTCGCACTTGGCCCTTCCCCAGATGAAGGGACTGTGCAGACTCCAACAGGAGTCACTAGAAAACTTGTCCTTACGGTCAAATGGCACCACATCACAACCTGTACCAGGTGACTCCCACAGAACTAGCTAAATGAAAAGAAAATTTAAAATATGTAATAGGCACTAATCTGGAAGAGCAAGAACTCTTTAAAAAACAAACAACAACAAAAAAAAAACAACTAAAAAAGCAGTGATTGTTAATAATAATAACTAATAGTAATAACATTCCCCAAATGCGAACCAAAGCCCACCATATAATCCAAAACATTAAATCCCTAAATGTAAATAAAACACACTGATTATAATTCTAAACATTAAAACCGTGAATGCAAACAATACACAGTAATTATAATTATAAACATTAAATCCGTGGATGCAAACAAAACACACTAATTATATTTCTAAGCATGAATAGTAATAATAACTAATAATACTAACGTTCCCCGACTATGAAAAAAAAATAAAAATAAAAGAAGAAAGAAAAAAAAGCTGGCTAATTATATTTCTAAACATTAAATCCGTGAATGTAAACAAAGCACTCTAATTATGTTTTTAAACACGAATGACTAACTAATAACTAATAATACTAACGTTCTCTGGGTATGAAAGAAAAAGCACACTGATTATTATTTCTACCCATTAAATCCGTGAGTGTAAACAGAGCACTCTGATTATATTTTTAAAACATGAATAATAATAATAATAATAGTAACTAATAATACTGACGTTCCCTGAGTATGAGAAGAAAAAAAAAAGCACACTGATTATTATTTCTACCCATTAAATCCGTGAGTGTAAGCAGAGCACTCTGATTATATTTTTAAACATGAATAATAATAATAATAATAATAACTAATAATAATAACGTTCCCTGAGCATGAAAGAAAAGGCACACTGATTATTATTGCTACCCATTAAATCCGTGAGTGTAAACAGAGCACTCTGATTATATTTTTAAACATAATAATAATAATAATAATAATAATAATAATAATAATAATAATAATAATAATAATAATGACTAATAATACTGACATTCCCTGAGTGTAAAACAAAGTACACTAATTATATTTCTCATTTTGCAATCGACTCGATGTACACACTCGCCTCTTCAGGGGACGTGAACACTCGTGTGGTTCCCTCATGCGTGATCTTCAGCCGGGCCGGGTGGAGCAGGCCGAACCGAACGCCCTGGACGCCGCGAAGTCTGCGGCGACAATCAGTGAAGGCGGCCCGCGCGCGAGCCGTTCTGGCAGTGTAGTCGGGGAACACAAAGATATTTGTACCGTTCACTTTGATCTGCTGCTGCTCCTTCGCCTTCGCCAGGATTTTCACACAGTCCGTGTGGTAGTGTAGCTTAGCCACAATTGGACGGGGCCGCTCGCCTGCCTTCGGTTTGGGTACTGGGATGCGGTGAGCGTGGTCCAGCAGCGGGTCCTCCTCGAAGCCGAAGGCCTCCTTTAGCATCCGGGAGACCGCAGCCGTTGTAGCCGATGAAGGGTCATCCTCCGGGACACCGATAATCCGGATGTTCTGACGTCGGGACCGGGATTCAAAATCGTCACATTTATCCTCCAGCTGTGCCACCGTCTTCGTGAGGCTCTCGACTTTTTTCTGGAGGCTAACGATGTCATCTGTGCAGGTGGAGACTGACTTCTCCACCTCTGCTACCGTTAGCTTTAGCCCCGTGAAGTTCTCCTGCACTGTAGCTAGCCCCGATGATAGCTCCTTTTTGAGGGCTAACAGCTCGGCGTTGATCGACAAGAGACTTTCACCCAGAGCGGCTTGGAATTCTGCTTTAATTATAGCAGCAAAGTCCTCTCGGAGAGCCACCAGCAGCTCCTGTTTGAGGCTGCCGACGTCACAAACTGTAGCGGTAGCTGCTGCATCAGACGGAGGAGGTGACCCAGGATAGCTCGAGGTTCCGCCACGAGGAGCAGGCCACAGGTGAGCTTCGATCGAACTTACTCCTTTAGCTCCTTTAGCAGACTTTGGTGGCATTTTGGCGATCGAACAGGAGATATGCGTAGAATGTGTAAGTTGTCTATTGTTTGCGGTCAAAATCGGAAGAAAGTGCCAGGCATTAGTTGGAAAACAGGCCAGTTCCGCAGGAGCGCACCTAAACACAACTTATCCCACCGCCATTCAACCGGAAGTCCCAACATCTACTTTCATCAGAGAACATAACTTTGGACCACTCAGCAGCAGTCCAGTCCTCTTTGTCTTTAGCCCAGATGAGACACTTCTAACTCCGTCTATTGTTCAAGAGTGACTTGACACAAGGAATGTGACAACTGAAACCAATGTCTTGCATATGGGCAGCACGGTGGCACAACTGGTAGAGCTGCTGCCTCTCAGCGAGAAGGTTGCCGGTTCAAATCCCGGTCCGGGGGCCTTTCTGGGTGGAGTTTGCATGTTCTCCCCGTGCATGCGTGGGTTTCCTCCGGGTACTCCGGTTTCCTCCCACAGACCAAAAAACATGCTTGTTAGGCTGATTGGTGACTCTAAATTGACCCTAGGTGTGAGTGTGAGAGTGGATGGTTGTTTGGTGTGAGTGAGACAGGTCCCTCTTGTAAATGAGTCCCCGTGACTCAACGAGGCTAGTCTGTATAAATAAAGGTTGAATGAATATGTCTGTGCGTGGTGGTTCTTGAAGCATTGACTCCAGCTGCAGACCACTCTTTATGAATCTCCCTCACATTTTGGAATGGGTTTTGTTTCACCATCCTCTCCAGGGTTCAGCTATCCCTATTGCTTGTACACGTTTTTCTACCACATCTTTTCCTTCACCTCTCTATTAATGTGCTTGGACACAGAGCTCTGTGAACAGCCAGCCTCTTTAGCAATGACCTTTTGTGTCTTGCCTTCCTTGTGCAAGATGTCAGTGGTCGTCTTTTGGACAACTGTCAAGTCAGCAGTCTTCTCCATTATTGTGTAGCCTACAGAACTAGACTGAGTCCATTTAAAGGCCTTTGCAGGTGTTTTGAGTTAATTAGCTGATCAGAGTGTGGCACAAGGTGTCTTCAGTGTTGAACCTTTTCACAATATTCTAATTTTCTGAGAAAGTGAATTTGGGGGTTTCATTAGTTGTCTGTTATAATCATCAACATTAGATAGATATCCACCTACCTATGTACGTTTGTTTGTTCGCTCGTTTGTCTGTCCGTCCGTCCTTCTCACCCCCCTCCTAGGGAATTTACTTTGCAGCATTATCAGCAGGCATGTACATAAAGGACATACATTTACAAACATGACATTAACATCCACCATTACAGCAAAGAAGTGTTTGAGCTCAGTAATTCATGATATCTTTTTATTATTTAATGATTTGGTTGCTTGTGATATGAAAGAAACTTTTGTCCTGTTTCTTGAGAATAAAGGAAGGCAGTGCCCTGAAAGAAGCAACTCAAAGGAGGATCTAAATAGATGTGTGTTGTCTGCTATAATCTTTTTAGCCTTCCTCATAACTCTGTTCATGTATATTTTTTCCATACTCTGCAGAGTGGTCCCTAACAGTTTGCTGGCTGTAGTTACAATAATTCTCAAGGATTCCTTCAGAGCCTCTGATGGCGGCAGCAAGGTGTGGCAGCTCGGCAGGTGCTGCTATTTCTTCCTTCCAAAAACCATCTAGGAAGCTGCCTGATTACTTTGCTTTACCCGGGAATGGGAAAATAAAGCCTTTCTTCCCAAGAAACACCAGAATTCAACATCTACTTCGTGTGCTGAACGTGGTTCTGTACATGGTGACTATCATCACCACACAAATGTTTGGTGGCTGGCTGGCAGCGTGGGAACGCTCAGCTGCGCTCCCACTGGAGGAACACGCCGCGCCGCTGGACACCTGGAGTCAGTTCGTGCTGTTTAATCACGTCTTGGATCAAGGGAAAGTGCTCGTCCCGTGTACACGGTGTCAGAGCGGACCGAGGACACCGCTGACACGCAAAACAACAAACCGGGAAAGTGCTACTCTCTTCTGCATCGTTCTTCTACTGTGTGGAGACGTGCACCTGAATCCTGGACCCGTGGATTTACCTGCGGCTCCACTGAAACTTCAGCAGGGAGACGCCCTCCTCTCAGGAGTACGAGGTGATATCACAAACAATTTGACAAAAACACTGACAAACACGACTTTCCTGCGACCTACAAACGCGCTACAGACTATCGTAATTCACAAACAGAAGGAGACTAAACTTTTTCAAACGGTTAATCATGCCCGCGTCCTGTGGAATCCCAACAATAAACCTAAGGGGATCTTCGGAGGACATATTAACATCCGGAGCATCATATCTAAGACTGAACAGATTAAACATTTACTGACGGATTCAAACCTGGACTATCTCTGCCTCACAGAAACGTGGTTATGTCCTACAACTCCGTTATCTGTGTTCACTGTTTCTGGATATAAAACTTATAGACGCGACAGGGGGGAGGGGAGGGGTGGAGGGGTTCTGATATATGTCAAAGAGAGTTTCCAAAGTAATGAAATCAATATAAAGAACGATGAATTAGAATGTGTAGGAGTTACAATTACGCTTTCTCCTGAAATGTCTTTTGTTGTAATTGCCATTTACCGCCCCCCAAATGCCACAAGCACATTTTTTACAGAACTATCTAAAATGCTTAAAATGGTTGAAGGAAAAGAGGTTCTACTAATGGGAGATATGAACCTAAACTGGGTTGATAAAGCACGCAAAAAGAACCTTAATGAAATAATGAAATCTTTCCAGATGAGACAGATCATAAATAAACCCACAAGAATAACAAAAACTTCTCAAACACTCATAGACTTAATCTTTACAAACAAACCGGAAAGGATAATGAAAACATATAATTTAATAACTGGATTATCTGATCATAACCTTACACTAGCTGTCAGAAAATTAAATAAAACAAGATACAGGGACCAAAATCAACCAAAAAATACTCAAAACTTATATTTTATCTCAAAGAAGGATTCGTCTCTATTGGAAAATGAATTAAAGCAAACAAACTGGAATGATATAATAGAAAACAAGTCATGTGAGAAAGCATGTAATGATTTAACATCAATCTTAAAAAATATTTTATTAAAATACACAAAGACGAAAAAAATAAAACAAAAAAAACAAAGCTTGCCATGGTTCAATAGTGAACTCTGGGAATTGATGAAGAAAAGAGATGCCTCATTAAAAAAGTTTATCAAAACTAGATTAACTACTGACCATTTAATATATCGAAGTCTGAGAAATAAAGTCACCACATTACTTAGAAAAACAAGGGCCAACTTTTTCCTTAATCTAATTAAAGATGCAAAAGGAAATAGTAAATTGTTGTGGAGAAACATTGATAAATTTCTTGGAAATGAAAAAAACACTCGACATGACGTGCAGCTTAAAATAAATGATACTATTCAAAATGATAATGTAACCTTAGCAATATGTTTCAATGAATATTTTATTAATTCTGTTCAACGACTGGCTCAGCTGTTTCCGGCACCTTGCTCTTTCCATTCTCTGGTCTGTGATGCATCTGCCTTTAGTTTAACACCTGTTAATGATGCAAAAGTGGAAAGGATTATTGGACAACTTAATAATAGCAAAGCAAAAGACCTGTATGGGTTAGATAGTATATTTCTAAAAACCCATAAGGACAGTCTAATCCCAGTGTTGACAAAAATAATAAATCAGTCTATTAGAGATGGTATATTTCCCGATGCATTAAAAACTGGCATTGTCACGCCCATATATAAGTCTGGAGACAAACTAGAGGTCAGTAACTATCGACCGATTACCATCCTCCCCGTCATCTCAAAAGTCTTTGAAAAGGTCGTAGCAGAGCAACTAATTGAACACCTTGAAACCAAAGCTTTTTTAAATCCTTTGCAATTTGGTTTCAGAAAAAAATACTCAACAGAGACGGCTTGTTCCTACTTCCTTCCATCCATCCATCCATTTTCTTCCGCTTATCCGGGGTCGGGTCGCGGGGGTAGCAGCCTAAGTAGGGAGGCCCAGACTTCCCTCTCCCCAGCCACTTGGAGCAGCTCCTCTGGGGGAATCCCAAGGCGTTCCCAGGCCAGCCGAGAAACATAGTCCCTCCAGCGTATCCTGGGTCTTCCTCTGGGTCTCCTCCCGGTGGGACATGCCCGGAACACCTCACCAGGGAGACGTCCAGGAGGCATCCTAACCAGATGCCCGAGCCACCTCAACTGGCTCCTCTCGATGTGGAGAAGCAGCGGCTCTACTCCGAGTCCCTCCCGGATGACTGAGCTTCTCACCCTATCTCTAAGGGAGAGTCCAGCCACCCTGCGGAGAAAACTCATTTCAGCCGCTTGTATCCGAGATCTTGTTCTTTCGGTCATAACCCAAAGCTCATGACCATAGATGAGGGTGGGAACGTAGATTGATCGGTAAATTGAGAGCTTTGCCTTTTGACTCAGCTCTCTCTTCACCACGACAGACCGGTACAGCGCCCGCTTCACTGCGGACGCTGCACCTATCCGCCTATCGATCTCACGCTCCAGTTTTCCCTCATTCGTGAACAAGATCCCGAGATACTTAAACTCCTCCACTTGGGTAAGGACCTCCTCCCCGACCCGGAGAGGGCACGCTACCCTTTTCCGGCTCAAGACCATGGCCTCGGATTTGGAGGAACTGATCCTCATCCCGGCCGCATCACATTCAGCTGCAAACCGCTCCAGCGAAAGCTGTAGATCACGAGCTGATGAAGCCAATAGGACCACATCATCTGCAAAAAACAGAGAAGCGATTCTAAGGCCACCAAAACGGATCCTCTCAACACCTTGGCTGCGCCTAGAAATTCTGTCCATAAAAGTTATAAACAGAATCGGTGACAAAGGGCAACCTTGGCGGAGTCCAACTCTCACCGGAAACGAGCCTGACTTACTGCCGGCAATGCGGACCAAGCTCTGACACCGGTCGTACAGGGACCTAACAGCCCATATCAATGGGCCTGGTACCCCATACTCCCGGAGTACCCGCCACAGAACCCCCCGAGGGGTTCCTACTTCCTTGAAGAAATTAAATCAAAGCTAGACCAAGGAGGTGTAGTGGGCGCCGTGTTCCTAGACCTGCGAAAGGCTTTCGATACTGTTTCCCACAGCATTTTAATAAGCAAACTATCAAATTATGGACTGTCTCGTCAGACAATAAACTGGATTACATCATACCTAAGTGGCAGGAAACAATGTGTTCGAGTAAATCACACACTGTCCCCCTTTCAAGACTGCACCATGGGAGTTCCGCAGGGCTCTATTTTAGGGCCGCTGCTTTTTAGTCTATACATCAATGATCTCCCCTCAATGTGTGATATTAATATCATCATGTATGCGGACGATACTGTTTTGTTCACTCATGGAAAAAATATAACAGAAGTGGCCACAAAATTGACAGGAGAATTGAAAAAGGTTGCTGCCTGGCTACAAAACTGCTGTCTCACATTAAATGTAGAAAAGACAGTTGCAATGTACTTTACAAACAGAAATAAATGTTTGGATTATCCTGATATCCATATAAATGGGGAAAAAATAAAAAATGTAAACAACTTCACCTATTTAGGTGTTACCCTTGACTCAAACTTGAATTTCAGAAACCATGTAAAGAAACTGCGCAACTCTTTAAAATTTAGTCTGGTGAACTTCAGGTACATACGAGGATCTCTTACTACTGAGGCATCATATATGTACTTAAACTCTATGATTTTCTCGCGTTTTCTGTATTGCATGACTAGCTGGTCACAGGCTAGTAAAACAGCTCTAAAGCCTCTTGAATCAATGTTCAAAAGTGCAATAAAAATTCATGATAGGAAATCCAGACAATATCACCACTGTCATATTCTTTTCAAATATGATCTTTTAAACTTTGACAATTTAATATTCCATGCAAATATCTGTCTACTTTTTAAAATCATCCATGGTATGGCTGCTCCTCCTCTAAGAAGGTTTGTCATATTGAACTCAGAAAAAACAACTCGAGTCACAAGGGCGACCTCTAGAGGAGAGTGCAGCATCCCTAAATGTAGGACCTCTTTTGCTAAATCCGTCTTTTCTGTTGTTGCCATGAGTCAGTGGAATATTCTGCCTAATGAGATTATAAAATGTACAAGTTTCCCAACGTTTGCACATCTGACAAGGAAATGGCTTTTATCAAAGCAGGTTTGCACCCACCAGTGATGACTGTGTGTGAGTGAAAGTACAGTTTGTAGGTTTGTTTGAAGAAGTGTGATTATGTATATATGATGTGTGTGTGTGTGTGTGTGTGTGTGTGTGGTGTGTGTGTGTGTGTGTGTGTGTGTGTGTGTGTGTGTGTGTGTGTGTGTGTGTGTGTGTGAACAAACTGGTAGTGCGTGTGTGTGTGAGAGAACTGGTGAAATTTTGAAAGTTTTTTTATGTATGGTATATTTGAGGGGCGAGGTATGATATGTATGTAGTATATATTGTGTCTGTATTTGTGTTTAATGGTTTTCTCATCCACTTACAAAAATCCGTTACTCTTGTTAAACATCAACCTGTCCGGGGACTACAGGCGGAAATTAGTATTATTACTATAACCTGGCACAATGCATCTTTCCTGTTTTTGTAGGTCAATGTATTGTTGTGCACTGTCCCTGAGAAAACAAATAAATCATCATCATCATCATCATCATCATCATCATCATCATCATTGCCAAACCAACAGATGTTACAAAACGTTAAAAAACATAAACAACAACTACTGTACTATATAATACGGTTCCTTCTTTTCTCAGGTCTCTTCCTGCTCCTCGGACCTACAGCAGCGCAGGTGACAACTGGAGGGAAGGTTGTTACTGAGCCGGGCCAGCAGGGGGTGCTTTGCTCACACAATCAACACGAGGAGGCAGACGATACAGCATGGCACTTTATGTACCCAAATGACTTTTCCCACAAAGACATCAACTTAATCCCAAAAACAAATTCAGAATTTGAAGGAGAGGACAGAGTCCACTTTGTGTCAAAGAGGACATCCATTGTTCTCCTCTGTGGGGACGGGTTCTGGAGGGGGATTTTGCATGTAGCGTAGAAAACGCCAAAGAACCCAGCCAGTCTCCAGCTCCGCCAGCAGAGGCAGAGCACATCTGTGAGATGGTCCACCTCTACATGCCCTACCTCCCCCTCTCCCCCTCTCCTCCTGGTTGTTCTGACACCTCCCTCAGGGTGAAATGTTTCCACGTCTGTGTTCAGAGGTCAGTGGACTGTCACGTGATGTTAGAGAATCCTTGTGTCTTGCAACAGTGAAAGCACCTCTGTGTGGGTATGACTCTTGAACTTTCCTCTTAAAGAAAAAAAGAATCAGTCAGAATGTATGCAAAGCTTGTTTTGGAAAATATTTATTCGAATGATTTAAGAAGCATATGTCCAAACTCCATATCAGTATTTTGATTTAAATCTTCAGCTGTCAAAAACTTTATATTTTGAACCTCAACTGCAAGCTAACTCTCCAAAGCCTTCAATTTATTTCATTTTATTTTTTTTAAGTGTCAGTTCAGGACTAATTAGAAACCTGGGTTATAGATTTATAACTACAGTAGATAGTTATAGATCTATATCTATAGATGACTCATCAGCCAAAGCTTCAGTTCTTTTATCACAGTTTGCCAAGAAAATACTGAAGTTTTTACAGTAAAGGAGAGGCTGACATTCAATTCGAGGCATATTATCAAACTCATGGATTCAGCCAGTGAAAGCATAAAACCTTTGTTCCATTTATGTGTCTTATTGTTGCTACAAAAAAACAAAACAATTGAAAATTGTTTGAAGCTAAAGTTCTTGTTTCACCTATTGTGCTATGAACATGGAACTAAAGGCAAGGCAGCGTTAAGAAAATGTTCTGCTAATTGCTGTGGTGGGTTTCTTCAATTAGTGCCTGAGTTCAATTTTGTCTCAAGATGGAGCGTCATCTTCGATTTTTCACTTTGTGCCAACTTCTTGTTTCTTTGCCAACGTTGTTTTCAATTTTGCATCAGCGCTCGATTGATTTGCTTGTTTGTTTTTGTAACTTGACACATTTATAATTGCTTTAAAAGAGTTTCTTATGCGCCTTTGTATTTATAACTAATTGCTACTCATTCTTTAAATGAAACTATTTATTAAAAAGATGGGTGCCTCTGTCAAATCTCAGATTCAGTGGGATGCTAGGATGAATGTTGCAAAAATACTACACATTTTGTGTGAGGGCTTTTGTTAGGAAAACTTTTTTTTTACATTCACAAACATGATATTTGGGTTCCCTGTGTAAAGTCACATTTCAAATAAAAACAAAGAAGTTCTGTGTTTCTCTTTTTTTTTAATCCATTCACTCATTTTGTATTCTCATTTTCAGTCACAGAGCAGCTGGTGCAATTAGCAGCTTCAAGAATAAATGAACTTTGATCCAATAAAGAGAAGTGGAGCAAACTGTTGTTTAGTTGTAATTTAGCATAATGAATTATTTGGTGCACTCTATAAGTGGTTCAACAAAAGGCAACTCAACTTCTTGATTCTTGAACACATTTCACCTCCCATCCAAAAGGCTCCTTCAGTTCTGAGGCTTAATGGTCATTATTATTACACTTATATTAATCAGGTCATTATCAGGTCACAGGAGGACCTGTGAGATGTTTGCACTTGTTCATTGTGAGCTGTTTTGGTCACATGTTCAGGGTAGGAATGGTTGTGGAACTTGTCATGGATTACTGAGAACTAATGTTTGGGTGCATCCATTACCTTTCATGTCTTCTGCTTATTCATGGTCACAGACGCAACAGGTTTAGGAGGGAAACCCAGACATTTATCTTCCTTTGATATTTTACAGCTTCTTCCAGGTCAGAGAGGACATCCTCCTGAGACCCAGGAAAAGTGTTGCAATATTATTATTGATATTATTATTTGCAATAAACAATTGTCTAACCAGGTCCTCTGGACAGATTCTTCTTTGCTGAACTGTTTTGTCTTATCCAAAGGACTTCTTGAGTCTGAAGAAGGTCCTCTGGATCTGTCCAGAGGACGTGACTGTTCGCCTGCAGCAGTAATACGCACTGCGCTCTGTATCATTCGATAAGGGAAACAGACACACTGCTGGGAACAGACGCTCTGCCACACAACTGGCCAGCAGGGGCGCTATATTATGCATTTCCCCCCGTCCCCTTGATTCAGGCGACACTGGAACGTGTACGCAGGGGAGCTCTCTCCCTGATACTCATAGCTCCCAGATGGCTACAGAAACCGTGGTTCCCAGAAGTGATATCACTATTGTCAGGGACACCATGACAGCTGCCCCCCCACAGGGACTTGTTGACCCAGGCCCACGGGTAGCTCTTTCACCCACGTCCAGAATTATGGCAACTCTGGGCTTGGCCAGAGGGACCGGCTGATGGCCTCCGACCTCCCCGGTAACGTCATAAACACAATACAGGGAGCGAGAGCTCAGTCAACTCAGACTCTCTACGCTCGCAAATGGCGTGTTTTTGAGGCCTGGTGTCTAGAGAGGAATATTATCTCATATTCCTGTGACCTGGTCCAGCTCCTCAATTTTCTACAAGACCTGCTGGAGAAGGGCCGCTCTTTCTCCACCATTGAGGTCTTTTGTCAGCCATCTCAGTGTGCCACGAAGGCTGGGGAGGTAAATCTTCTGGCGCCCACCCTCTCATGATACGGTTCATGAAGGGCGTACTGAGGAAAAGGCCCCCCAGCAGGACTCTGGCCCCTGATTGGGACCTCCAGTTAGTCCTGGACGCTCTGTGTGAGCCTCCATTTGGCTTATTAGCAGCATTAAGATAGATTTGTTATCTTATAAAACTGCTTTGCTCTTTGCTCAGCTAAACGTGTGGGTGACCTCCACGCTTTATCTGTGCACCCAATGTTTACCAGATTTGCCCCGGACGGGTCAAAGGTCACCCTGCAGTTTAACCCCGCACATGGGCCAAAGGTTCCAACTTTAAATCCCAGAAGTCTGGACTTTGAGCTCTCAACGTTTCCTCCCTCCCTTGTCCTCAATGAATGAAAGAGGAGGCTGAATGCACTCTGCCCTGTTAGGGCCCTAAGTGCTTACATTGAAAGAATGGTCAGTTGGAGAAAAACAAACCAGTTGTATGTTTTGCCAATCCAGCTGCTGGCGGAGCCCTTTCAAAGCAGTGCCTCTCACACTGGGTGACTGAGGCCATAAAAAGGGCGTACAGTAGCAAAGGTCAACAGGTGCCCTCTGGGGTACATGCCCATTCCACTCGAGGCCTGGCAGCCTCATGGGCTCTTTTTAAAGGTGTGCCAGTGGCAGACATATGTGCTGCTGCCAACTGGGCTTCAACAAACACGTTTGCAAAACACTACAGTTTGGATGTCACAGCATGTAATGTCACTCAGGCTGTCCTCTCTAACACAGAGTAGAGAAAAGTTAAAACGCCTGTAGTATAAAGGCTTAAGTTCTCACAAGCATGCATTTCCAGAGCATTTTCAGGGAGTGAATGAAATACGTTCCCATAGTCATATGTTGCACTGAGTGGACTGACTGATAAGGGAACTGAAAGTTATGCACCATAACTCATGTTCCCTGAAGGAAGGGAACGAGGTGCAACGCCCTTTCAAATGCCCAAGCTCGGTGAAGTGCACTTGGAGGATGTAGGCTGGGTGTCATCCGGTTTTATACAAAGAGGGCGGGGCCTCTTTGATGACGCTGACGCCCACCTGCCTTTTTCAAGGCGTGAATGTATTACTTCAGGTGAACCGCGCAGCGGCGCAATTCCCATAGTCATATGTTGCACCTCGTTCCCTTCCTTCAGGGAACATGAGTTATGATGCATAACTTTCAGTTTTTTCTTGAGATTCTGAGCCATACTTTGTCCTGTGGGGATGTGGCTTCACAGATCTCTTGGTTGAAGGAGCTTCTTCTTCATCGGCGCTTGTCAGATCACTTTCTTGGCTTGCACCAGACTGTTTGAGAAATTAGTTTCTCAATGAACAAAACCTTCAGTGTACTGGAGGATTCTTTACTGTATTTTGTTTGCCTGAGGCCTGCAGGCAGTGATGCGCTGGATCCAGATGTTTGTGGCCGACGGATCAAAACGATCTGTAGAAAGAATCATTTGTTCATCAGATACATTTCTTGGTCTTGGTTACAACAAACTTGTTGGACTTTTTTTTTCAGCCAAGGTCTAATTTTCCACAGAGCATCACTCTTTTTGACTGTGTGAGCTTCTGAGTTTGAAGAATATTTCTCATAGCCTCAGCAATGATGTGCTGGGGAAGATTCTCAGTCATCCGAGGAGCTTTCTCAATTGAGCGAAAAAGAGCGAAACATCTTCTGTTACAAATAAAGTCCAGTTGTTTCTGTATTGAACGCTTTTTGATCTCAGCAATGATGGTGGCTCAAGTTTTTGTTGCCCAAAATACAGGTGTTGGTCAAAAAATTATATTATCATGAAAAAGTTGATTTATTTTAGTAATTCCATTCAAAAAGTTAACCTTTTATATTATATTCATTCATTACACACAGACTGATATATCAGAGTCAGAGATTCTTTATTGTCATTTGCACTGCATGTGATACAGGATTCATTTTAAAATACTTTTATTTACTTTTAAAGCTCTAAATAGCCATGCCCCTCCATACCTGTCAGAGTTGCTGCATTACTACACACCCTCTCGTTCGCTCAGGTCAGCTGACCAGTTGCTTCTGAGGGTACCGAGGACAAAGCGCAAGCTTAGAGGGGACCGTGCTTTCTCTGTGGTAGCTCCTAAGCTCTGGAATGACCTCCCATTAGACATAAGACAGGCCTCTTCACTTGCTGTTTTTAAGTCTCTTCTTAAAACCCATCTTTTTTCTTTGGCTTTTGGTACAATCTGAGATGTTTTAACTTTGTTTTATTGTATTCATAATTTATTATTTTAGTACTGTTTTTAGTCCCTTCCATTTTATGATTGTATTGTATTTTGTGATTGTGTGTACAGCACTTTGGTCCTGTTGGGTGCATAAAGTGCTCTATGAATAAAGTTGGTATGGTATGGTATGGTATGGTATGATACATGTGATGAAATGAGATTATGTACACAGGGTCCCAGTTACATCCAACAACAAAATGTAAGAGAAAAACAGTAATAACATCTAGGATATGAACTAAGAAAAACATCAACTAAAAATACACTAAGCACTAATAGTATAAAAACATGACTTCAAACAGCAGCACAAACATGAGTCTGTGTGAGCAGATGAGCATGAAACAGATCAGCAGCAACATGATGTGATATTTCACTGTGATTATTCTGATTAGATTTTTACGAGTCTGACAGCCTCAGGGTAGAAGCTGTTCCTGGAGGCGCGTCCCCCATTGACTTTGCATGTAAACCGGACGCGTTCGGTCTGGATGTACCATCAGTGCTTCCATCACCTTTGCAGGACAGGTCATCCATTATTGTGTGGATCTGGAACTTTTTTAAAAAAAAATTATGGACCTCAGGTGGTTTAATAAAGTGCCTACCACCAGGCCACATGACCCCTTTTTAGTGACCATTTTCAAAGAAGTGACCCATTTTTTGCTATAGGTCCAGAGCGGTGACTAAAACACTTTACAGGAACAAAAATTTTTTACATTTTAAAATGGACCCAATGAATCAGAGGAAATGAATGCTTTTGTTTTGGCTATAAAACAATGCAGAACTGCCTTTTCTCCTAAATTAGTGTTCTTTTGTATTTCCATTAAAATGTCATGTGTTTATATTGATAACAAATTATTTTTTGTGGCCTGTGAGTAATTTCAAGTTGACCATTTTGGCATGTGTCTTCAAAAGTGTGTGTTTTTAATGTAAGTGTTAGGCCACAATATTTGACACATTTTTTCTTTAATAAAAGTAGTTTTGACTAATCATGATGCACTGGGTTTAGTAATAATACAGTTGGGTTTAGTTGTGTGCTTTTGGTAGAGCTCTGGTTCAGCTCAGTACTAAAGCAGCATTTTTGTATCTGGTGAATTATGTGATCCACTTTACTCTTTTAAGCTCTTTAAGGAATGACTGAGACATGGAGGGATGACGAGACAAATGTCCGATGTCAGACACAGATGCACTGTGGTCACTCAGTGGGAACACTCACTGAATCGACAGCTTGATGACTACTGGAAGTAAATCCTGTTTGTGTGTCTAGATTCAAGCTGCGTTGAGGAATACATTGAGAAGTGGAAGGAAAAATACTGAACTCGAGATGACGGCAGAGACAAAAGAATACAGCAGAGCCACATAATAATGGATAATTGTGGGAGTTGTCATTTGTGGTTACAGTATGCCAGTTTCATGGATAATTTACCTGTAAGCCCAAAAACACACACAGATACCAGGGTGGAGTATCTTCAATGGTATAGATCATATCCATCCTCCTTGCATCCATACGGTCTGTGTTTTCAAGTGTCTCCAAAATCGAGCTCTAAACATGCAACGACATGAAGAGGGAGGGGAGAAGAATCGTTAATACCATTATAATAACATCTTTGAAGTGTTTAGTCCCTTCTGTAAAGGTATCTGTAGTCATAATAGAATGAAGCATATGTTTAAGTAGAGGAAAACAACCACTTAAGTGTTGACGAGGGTAAGCATGTATGAGCAGTTAGGGTGAAAGATATTTTTAAAATAAATTGCTGAGTTCATGAAACTAACAAGAGGCTGCGAGAGCAAAGCAAATTTAAATGTATCAAAGAGAAATGCACAGTCACTGTGACAAAGCAGACAAAGAGAGAAGTTCTCCCGGAGTCAGGCTTCAAACAGACTCTGACACAGCTCAACTTCCAGATAATTTTATTTAAATAATTCAAACATTCAGACGCTTACTTCATGATGGACATGATGAAATTTAATAACTTGCTTAGTTTTAGATACAAAAGAAGCATCCATCCATCCATCCATCCATCCATTTTCTTCCGCTTATCCGGGGTCGGGTCGCGGGGGTAGCAGCCTAAGTAGGGAGGCCCAGACTTCCCTCTCCCCAGCCACTTGGAGCAGCTCCTCTGGGGGAATCCCAAGGCGTTCCCAGGCCAGCCGAGAAACATAGTCCCTCCAGCGTGTCCTGGGTCTTCCTCTGGGTCTCCTCCCGGTGGGACATGCCCGGAACACCTCACCAGGGAGGCGTCCAGGAGGCATCCTAACCAGATGCCCGAGCCACCTCAACTGGCTCCTCTCGATGTGGAGAAGCAGCGGCTCTACTCCGAGTCCCTCCCGGATGACTGAGCTTCTCACCCTATCTCTAAGGGAGAGTCCAGCCACCCTGCGGAGAAAACTCATTTCAGCCGCTTGTATCCGAGATCTTGTTCTTTCGGTCATAACCCAAAGCTCATGACCATAGATGAGGGTGGGAACGTAGATCGATCGGTAAATTGAGAGCTTTGCCTTTTGACTCAGCTCTCTCTTCACCACGACAGACCGGTACAGCGCCCGCTTCACTGCAGACGCTGCACCTATCCGCCTATCGATCTCACGCTCCAGTTTTCCCTCATTCGTGAACAAGATCCCGAGATACTTAAACTCCTCCACTTGGGTAAGGACCTCCTCCCCGACCCGGAGAGGGCACGCTACCCTTTTCCGGCTCAAGACCATGGCCTCGGATTTGGAGGAACTGATCCTCATCCCGGCCGCATCACATTCAGCTGCAAACCGCTCCAGCGAAAGCTGTAGATCACGAGCTGATGAAGCCAATAGGACCACATCATCTGCAAAAAACAGAGAAGCGATTCTAAGGCCACCAAAACGGATCCTCTCAACACCTTGGCTGCGCCTAGAAATTCTGTCCATAAAAGTTATGAACAGAATCGGTGACAAAGGGCAACCTTGGCGGAGTCCAACTCTCACCGGAAACGAGCCTGACTTACTGCCGGCAATGCGGACCAAGCTCTGACACCGGTCGTACAGGGACCTAACAGCCCATATCAATGGGCCTGGTACCCCATACTCCCGGAGTACCCCCCACAGAACCCCCCGAGGGACGCGGTCGAATGCCTTCTCCAAGTCCACAAAGCACATGTAAACTGGTTGGGCAAACTCCCACGCACCCTCCAGGACCCTGTTGAGGGTGTAGAGCTGGTCCAGTGTTCCACGACCAGGACGAAAACCACACTGCTCCTCCTGAATCCGAGGTTCGACTATCCGACGGACCCTCCTCTCCAGAACCCCTGAATAGACCTTACCAGGGAGGCTTAAGAGTGTGATCCCTCTATAGTTGGAACACACCCTACGGTCCCCCTTTTTGAATAGGGGAACCACCACCCCAGTCTGCCAATCCAAGGGAACTGCCCCCGATGTCCACGCGATATTGCAGAGTCGCGTAAGCCAACACAACCCCACAACATCCAGAGCCCTAAGGAACTCAGGACGAATCTCATCCACCCCCGGAGCCTTGCCACCGCGGAGCTTTTTAACCACCTCGGCGACCTCAGCACCAGAGATTGGAGAGCCCGACCCAAAGTCCCCAGGCTCCGCTTCCTCAGTGGAAGACGTGCCAGTAGGATTGAGGAGGTCTTCGAAGTATTCCGCCCACCGACTCACAACATCCCGAGTTGAGGTCAACAGCACGCCATCCCCACCATAAATGGTGTTGGTCGCGTACCGCTTTCCCCCCCTGAGACGCCGGATGGTGGACCAGAATCGCCTCGAAGCCGTACGGAAGTCATTCTCCATGGCCTCTCCGAACTCCTCCCACGCCCGAGTTTTTGCCTCAGCAACCACCCGAGCCGCATGCCGCTTGGACTGCCGGTACCTATCTGCTGCTTCCGGGGTCCCACAGGCCAAAAAGGCCCAATAGGACTCCTTCTTCAGCTTGACAGCATCCCTCACCGCCGGTGTCCACCACCGGGTTCGAGGGTTGCCACCACGACAGGCACCAACAACCTTGCGGCCACAACTCCGATAAGCTGCCTCGACAATAGAGGCGCGAAACATGGCCCACTCGGGCTCAATGTCCCCCGCCTCCCTCGGAACGTGTTCAAAGCTCTCCCGGAGGTGGGAGTTAAAGCTCCGTCTTACGGGAGACTCTGCCAGACGTTCCCAGCAGACCCTCACAATACGTTTGGGTCTGCCAGGTCTGACCGGCATCCTCCCCCACCATCGGAGCCAACTCACCACCAGGTAGTGGTCAGTTGACAGCTCCGCCCCTCTCTTCACCCGAGTGTCCAGGACATGCGGCCGCAGATCAGATGAGACGACAACAAAGTCGATCATTGAACTACGACCTAGGGTGTCCTGGTGCCAAGAGCACATATGGACACCCTTATGCCTGAACATGGTGTTCGTTATGGACAATCCATGACGAGCACAGAAGTCCAACAACAGAACACCACTCGGGTTCAGATCAGGGGGGCCGTTCCTCCCAACCACACCCCTCCAGGTCTCACTGTCATTGCCCACGTGAGCGTTGAAGTCCCCCAGCAGAACAAGGGAGTCCCCAGGAGGCGCACCCTCCAATACCCCCTCCAAGGACTCCAAAAAGGGTGGGTAATCTGCGCTGCCGTTCGGCGCATAGGCACAAACAACAGTCAGAGCCCGTCCCCCCACACGTAGGCGAAGGGAGGCTACCCTCTCGTTCACCGGGGTGAACCCCAACGTACAGGCACCAAGATGGGGGGCAACAAGTATGCCCACTCCTGCTCGGCGCCTCTCACCAGGGGCAACTCCAGAGTGGAAGAGTGTCCAACCCCTCTCAAGGAAACTGGTTCCAGAGCCAGAGCCATGCGTTGAGGTGAGTCCGACTATTTCTAGCCGGAACCTCTCAACCTCACACACTAGCTCAGGCTCCTTCCCCACCAGAGAGGTGACATTCCATGTCCCAATGGCCAGCTTCTGTAGCCGAGGATCAGACCGCCAGGGTCCCCGCCCTCGGCCACCACCCATTCCACAATGCACCCGACCCCTTTGGCCCCTCCCACAGGTGGTGAGCCTATGGGAAGGGGGACCCACGTCTCCTCTTCGGGCTGTGCCCGGCCGAGCTCCATGGGTGAAAGCCCGGCCACCAGGCGCTCGCCAACGTGCCCCTCCTCCGGGCCTGGCTCCAGAGTGGGGCCCCGGTGACCCGCGTCCGGGCGAGGGAACATTGTTTCCATTTATATTATTCATAATAATAATAATAATAATAATAATTGTCTAATCTTGTCATCTGCGTATGTTTCCCATACACAGACGAAATTCGTCTCTGCATTTAACCCAACCACCTACCAGGTGGTGCAGTGAGCAGCCATAGAAGGCGCTCGGGGAGCTGGAGAAATAGGTGTGCACTCATAGACACCCCAAGATGTGTAGTGGCCGGGACGCGAACCCGCGTCCTTCGGGTCCCAAGTCAAACGCCCTAACCACTACACCATCTTGGCTCCATCATAAGGGGTCTTGTGGGCTGCGCTTTGTCTCGTCCCTCACCTAGGACCTGTCTGCCTTGGGTGACCCTACTAGGGGCATAAAGCCCCTGACAGCATAGCTCCTAGGATCATTGGGACACTCAAACCCCTGGCAGGTGTTTGAGTTGAGCAGGTGGCAGCCCAGGGAGGGGACAAAAGAAGCATGTGCAAATATTTGGTTACCTTTTTTTTATGAACAATTGAGTTAAAAAAAAATTTGTGGCACAAATAAAAAACTAATTTTAGGAAAATTAAAAATGTAAATCAATTGTATAAACTCAAAATAAATTTGTTTGAATTTGCACTTCATATATGATTGCCCTTTGTACTGTGCATTTTTTACTGTTGTTGCATCATTTATTATTATTGTAGATTTACTATATGTATAGTACCTGTTGAACATTTCAGTACATTTACATCTGTACTTATTTAGGATGTTCAATGATGTGTTTGTATCTTGGGGGAAAAAATAAACTTTTCAGCAACACTCATTCTTTTTCCCTACTTCAATGTTTTGAAGCTGATTAT
>JBBPBX010024623.1:11438-22287 GCA_038048925.1 Garcialebias charrua
TATATATATATACATATATATATATATACATACATACATATATATATATATACATAAAGTATACACACACAAAATATACTACAAAGTACTGTACTTGTAGCTATTCCTACTTAACAATTTTTCACTTATCAATAAAGCAATTTATTCATTTCAAATTTAAAAAACACAAGAGTAATGTTTACAAAAAAACACAATATAAAATCAAAAAATACATGAAATGAAAGGAGGCAGAAGAAAAAAATCTCGTTATATCTGCCCCTTCTTCAACAAAATTAATTCATACAATCAATTCAAACAGCAATCACAAAAAATAAGATTATAAATGATTTCTCACACAATACCATATATAGTAATTTGCATATGATCTAATTTATGAATATTTGTTCAAAAAATGTGTTTTAATCATTTTCTTGAATATAGATATTGATTTTGCAATTTTAATATCTGGTTCCAAACCATTCCACTTATCGTGGGGGGATGGAAACGGAACCCACGCGATAAACGAGGAACTACTGTACTGTATTTTTTTACACTATTTTTGTTTAGGTTATATCTTAGAACCTTGTATAATGTTCCTTTTTATACAGTACTTTACATTTTTGCTATTTTTGGGTGTAACCAGGATCCTGAGTACACAATTTTGTTCCACCTCATGTATCACATGTGACTCGAATGACAATAAGTCAAGTCAAGTCAATTTTATTTATATAGCACAGTTAAAACAGATAAACAAAGAACCTTGAACCTTCTCTTCTTCCTCCAACTGGAAAACTTCCATGTCTGTGATTGTCACAGTGTTGCAACAACACAAAGCAAACCGACTTCCAGGCCACTGCAGTGTTTCCGTTGGTGTCCCACAAAGGTGCGCTGCTGGGGGAGTGGCTTTCTAGTAATTGGCAACGGAGTATAAAATGTCCTTGAGGAAAGGAACATCTCTCTGCTACGTTAATGAGAGCAGAATGTCTTATTTTTTTAACGTGTATTAAAACTCTGGCATTAAAGGTGGCGTGTGATACGCATTCCTTCAAGGAACACAAGGTCTTTATTCAGCTCATGTCTCTAATGCCTCTAATTTAACATAAAAAGAGAAGGAAAAAAGAAAAAGTGAAGTGAACAAAAAGGGCAGAGAAAGTAAGCTGAGCTGAGAACATAAAGAAAGTAAGAGATAAACAGGAAACCCCTAGACAGGTCTAAGAATGAATGTTCAAGAGAAGATGGAGATGTGGAAGTTAAAAAGCAGGGGAAGTGAAAACAGAAACAAGCTGGGTGAAAAGCAGAGTAAAAGTTAAAAAAAAGAGACAAGGTAGGAGCAGGAGAGAGAGAGAGTACAGTAAGAAAATAAAAAGGCAAAGTCTGAGGGAATGTTGGTGAAAAAAAAACATAGTTACATGAGGTGAGACAGACCACATCAGACAACAGTAATACCACTGCTGTGGTGGGTGAGACAAAAGGAGGAGAGAAAGTACAAGTGTGAATATGAGTGTGTGCTTTCAGTTCTGAAGCAAGCTGAAGTGACAGTTGCTTGTGTTTGTATGGCCGCGTGACAGGATTTAAATTTTTACCTTTCACTCTGACGGTGTGTGTCCGGATATACTGGCCTCTTGTGACTGACACCACCCCTCACTGAGAGGCTGCGACCGAAAACCGTTTATTACGAAACCTCTGAAGCTGCGTGATTTCCAGAGATGTTTGACCGTTCAGTGACATTTGGGCAGCCTGAGACTTTTAACTGTCATTTGTATGAGTTTTTTTTTTAAAGTCACCACCTGCTGTTTGGACAGAAATGCAACAAGTCTAAAAAAAAAGCATGTGATGATGATGCTTACACAAGTGAAAATTTTCTTGAAAAGATGGAAGACTGTGCAAATTTGTGGTAGAAGGAGTCAAATCACAAACAACAAGTTGTGTTATGGGAAATGCACCGTATTTTCCACCGTACATGTCACACCGCCCTATAAGTCGCATCAGTCCAAATATGTCTAATAAAGTGGAAAAAAATCCATAAATACGTTGCTTCGCCATATAATAATAATAATAATGAATTCAATTTATAACGCACTTTTCATTAATGAAAATCTCAAAGTGCTATAAGTCACATCTATTAAGCATCACTGCTGACCACCCGGAAACATGGGCTAGAGTTGTGCCAAAAATCAATTGGCTGCCAAATAACAGCTGCAGGAGAGTGCACGGGAGGACTTGAACAAGTATTTAACAAAATTAACACTTGAAAACAATTATTTGTTTGCTAGAAATTATAGTAAAGATGTCTCAGTCTAACTTTTCCTTAATAAAAGGAATGACCAAATCAGCTGTACAGCTCTAAATAACGGTTGAATGAATGAATGAATTTCAAAAGCCGTTACGCGTAGTATGAGCGTGCACGGGAGGACTCGCTGTGCATTTCTTCGAAATTTAACAAGATAACAACCTAAAATAAATTATTTGTTTGTTTGATTTTATAGTAAAGGTGTGTCTCAGTTGAACTTTTACTTAATAAATGCACTTCAATGGTGAAATCAGCTGCATTTTGCCGGGGCGGCGCAGCGAAATGAAGCTGATTTGACGTTTGCTCCAGGCGAGCTGGACGAATGTAGCAGCTATGGTAAGCCGATAGTATCCTTAATAGTCACGTTTACCTATTACATGACACAACGGCATACCATACTACTCGAGTGTTATCTGGCGGCGGCCGATAAGTTGCATGGCATGCAAGTTATACAAAAAACTGTGACTTATAGACCGAAAAATACGGTAGCCTGCACAACTTTAGAGCTTTAGGAGTGAGGCCTGATGCTTTTGTTTGAACTCAGAACAACTTCTTTTTAATTGAATGAACATAAAACAATAAATCTCTTCCGTAAATACTGTATTTGAAAGTAACTGGGATTTATTTAAAAAATGCAGGGGATACTCTTATAATACTAGAAATATGTGTAACCATAAAACAATGTATTAAAAAACTTAAAAATGTTATTTCCTGCCTGGAAATCTTAAAGTTTGTGTCTATTTGATCAAATTGATTCAAATGAGCAGTTTAGAAAACTTTAGTTTGAACAAAAAACAAATGATTAATTCTTACTTTCATCAATGTTCATGTATTTAAAACATTATTTTGCAATCAAGAACCAATAAGTGTCTCATGGGCATGAAATCATGCTTTCCTTGCTTTTTAAAATGTATGTACTGTACTTTATTTTTAAGTACCGGTAAATGTGTTTGACTACTTTACCATTTGTAGGGTGGCATTTCAGTTTCTGGAGTACACCTCTCTCATATTAATGAAAGTCTGAATGTACGTGAGAAATGAAGACGGCTCTTTCCCGTCTGTCACTCCTAATCTCAAACATACCAACCCGCAAACGTTTGAAAAAGGTTCTCCTCGTTAACCCACCAAGTGCATGACATTTTAGTTCCACGTAATATCAGGAGGACGGTTGAGGCAGAGCGCTAACCGACGGTCTGAGAAGCAGCTCCACCCTGCACCTGCTGGGTAGCAGAAATGTGCAAAAAAACAAGTCCAATAATCTCATTGCATGGTTTTAGCTGTCTGGTTTCTGTCCAAATATTACATTTAACAAACTGAAATGGCAGCAATTGAAATATAAATATTTTTAAATTCCTATAGATGGCTTACTAGATTTATTTTTCAAACTGTATATTTATAAGCAATGCCCACTAGATTACAATAATAATTAATAATAATAATAATAATTTCTATTATATCAACAGCTAAGCATATGCATGGTTCATGCTAAACTATCTGGTGAATGTAGGCTGCTGAGGTAATAGGGACACAACTTAACTTTTAACAGCAGTGGTGATGATAGAAAGTCATTTGCATCACATGTGGTACATGAGGTGGAACAAAATTGTGTACTCAAGGTCCCAGTTACACCCAAAAATAGCAAAAATATAAAGTATATTAAAGAAATGAAGAAAGAGTATATAAGGATCTAAGATATATGCTTAACAATAAGAATATAATATATTGTAATTAGGTGTATTAAACAGCAGCCTGAACATGAGTCTGTTGCGAGCAGATGGGTATGAATGCAGCAGCTTATGGGTAAGAAATCAGCAGCATGGATAATCAGCAGCACAGATAAAGTGACAAACGTCCAATTCAAGTGGCATTACTGTGATTTTCCTGGTTAGGGATTTATGAGACTAACAGCTTCAGGGTAGAAGCTGTTCCTCAGTCTAGTGGTTCTACACTTAATGCTCCTTGACCTCCTTCCTGAGGGAAGCGGGTCAAAAAGTGTGTATGCTGGGTGAGTGGAGTCCTTCATGATGCAGGTGGCTCTCTTCCTGCATCTGGAGGTGTAGATGTCTGTGACGGTGGGGAGGCTGACTGACAGCTCAAGTGAGATCTCAGGTAAGAGTGTTCATAAATGCACAACAAAATATGCATATCTGGGAGAAACTGTTAGGCACTGCAAGACGATGAATGAACGAAGAAAAGCGACGTTAGGTGACCTCGAAAACAATGAAAGTAAAAAGTGTGACCCAGCTTCTACGATAGCAGTAGTGAGAACACACTTTCTCTGGCTCAGAGAGAGAGAGACACACACACACACACACACACACACACACCTTTTTTCGTTGGAGTTTCTTACCCATCAATAACACTAAGCTCTTGCCAGGCAATAGGCAGACGTGGGTGGAGTAGGTGTATTACGGTCTTATTATGAGAAATGGGGGAACTTCACAATGAGCCACACCCCCTCCACAGCTCACTCAAGCCACATACTCAAATTCATATTATAGTTCATCACATTGCACACCTGCACCTTAATCACTCAAACACATGAGTACAGTTTCATGCTCGAACCCACACCAACTCGTACAGAAACTGAAGACGTGAGAAAATGGTCAACAAGAAAAACATTGATTCATCCATATGGTTACTCAAGTTACACAAGTTCGAGACTTTGTTTGCTCCACAAAATCCTAGCATTCAGACTTCTATGTGGCATCACGTCCTCATTTTCTGTAATGATAAAGACTAACTTTTGAGATTTATTGACCTTTACACTTTAGATTCCTTTAAACACAATTTGATCTGTTGTGTGATTCCCTCCATTCCCTCCTCCAGTTCTGCTTCTAGTAGGATTTGAGGGCAATAAAATACACTGTTGTAAGACTCATCTGAGGGGTGCTACAGGTTGCTTTGGTAATCAAGATGTTAGTCTGAGGACACATGTTTCTGGGCATGTTTGGGCCAAACTTTGGAAGAGTTCCTGCATTTAAACAGCAGTTTCCTAACAGGTACTGTCTGTAGAATCTGCATGATAAACTCGAATGAGTGTCTTTCAAGCACTACCGTATTAAACTTTTACTCCAAACAACTTCTTGCCACAAAGAGAAAATCTTACTATAGTTCCTATACTATAAATGCCTCTTGAATTAAGTGCAGCAATAAATGTCCTCTTTTCACAACGAATCGGCTAAATAATGCCTTGGATGCATTTATCAGCTTCAGAATTCTGAAATGTATACACTGTCTCATTCACTTAGATGTATGAAGTATCAAGTTTTAATGATAGTGTCTGTAAATATACCAACAACAAGTTTGACTCTGTGACTTTTATGCAAATGTGAAAAGTAAAATGTCCATTTATGTAAGTGCTTCAAGAAGCTTGCGATGTGCCAACACATTTCTCTGGAATTTCACTGAACATTTCAGATTACAATCAAAGTTTCTAAAAAAAATAAAAATAATTAATTTCCCAAAAGTATGGACTAATAGCTTGTGAGCGTCAGTGTTGTAATATTGCAAAATGAAAAACAACATTTTTTTTGTTATCTTACTGTAAAGACAAAAAAAGGAAACTGATTACAGTAAATGTAAAAGTTTAAATTCACCCTCAGGCTGACAAACGGTAAACCTGCAACCAAAACAGTTTCTGCTCTGTGGCAGGAGACAATGGAGAAGTATGTTATAAATTAGGTGTTCACCCCATTTGAGTAATGTGTCCTGTGATTCTCTGAAGTACCGGTAACACTTAACATTGGGAAAAAATTGAGTCGGCTCCAACAAACAAGTATCATATGCAAAACAATACTTCTGAAAGTATCAAGTAACTTCTTCATGTTAAATTCCTTGTTTGAAGCCACAGGTAATTTGATCTGTTTTTCTTATCAAGATCAATCTCAGACACAACGTATTCTTAAAATGTGTTTGTCTTGGGTAAAATTTGACTTTAATTCTAAATACAGTCACGATTTCCGGCTTTTAATACATTTACCCGGTGCAAAGAGCTGAAGTACTTGAGTACACAATTTCGTTCCACCTCATGTACCACATGCAATGCAAATGACAATAAAGTCACCTTGAACCCTGAAGCTTTTTTTTTCTTTTCAACATGTTGTCCATCACTTTAGTCTTTGGGAGAGAAAAAAACTGTGAGATTCATGAAACCAACCAACCAACCATCCATCCATTATCTTTACCCGCTTCTTCCTTTTCAGGTGGCGGGGTTCACTGGTGCCCATTTCCAGTCATCACTGTGCGACAAGCAGGGGACACACTGGGCAGGTCTCCAGTCCATCACAGTGACACATAGAGACAAATGAGACAACCAACCATTCACTCTCTCACTCTCACGCAGAGATAATTTAGAGTTACCAATCAGTCCAACATGCATGTTTTTGGTCTGTTGGAGGAAACCGGAGTACCCGGAGAAAACCCACGCATGCACAGAGAGAACATGCAAACTCCAACCAGAAAGCCTTCCAGCTGCCTTCATACATCTCCTCCTACATGTGTCTGCGTGAGTGCAGCGACAGCGTGCGCTCTCAGGACATGATTACCTGCAGTGTTCCCTCAGTGAGGACTGAACTTGGCAAAAGGGCCTTCTCCTACTCCGCTCCTGCTTCATGGAATATCTTACAAAAAGATCTGAAGCTCTCGACCTTGACCTCTCTAAGTGGCTTGACTCCTGGCAAGAACCAATGCAGACATGTTCCTGTTTTTAGTTTTCTACATTTGCCTTATACAAGTAGTCCCTGACTTACGAGTGCTCTTACTTACGAGGTTCCGGACTTACGAGCTGGCGAACGAGCAGTAAATTTGTAAAGAACATACAAAAAATACAGCACTTTTATGTGTTTTTAGATGAAAGTGTGTTAGCTAACCGTTTGGAAACAAGTTTCTGAGCATGTTTATGAACTAGTATGAACATTTGTGATGAAAAACGAGTGTTCGTAGTAGCGCTAGCATAAATTTTCCAACTTACGACCGAAAATCCGGACTTACGAGAACACGTATCTTGTGTTCCGGCGTACGAGATTTCGTGTTACGAGACGGTCGGAGGAACGGAACTCGCTCTTAAGTCGGGGACTACCTGTAATCTGTTTTGCTACTTTGATATATGCCTCTTATGATTGTCTATTGTTGTCGCTGTTGTCATCATTCTTTGTTGAAACCAGGGGCCTCATGTACAAAGACTTGCGTGGATTTCTTACTGAAACGTGACGTACGGTCAAATCCAGAAAACGGCGTACGCACAAAAAAATCCAGATGTATCAAACCGTGCGTACGCCTGAATCCACGCACATTCCTTTTGTACATCACAATTAACGTGGAACTGAGCGCACGTGAGACACCTCCCCTGACACGCCTTCATTTACATATGTTAAACAGATGCAAATTACTTCCTGCATGTGTGAAGGACATGTTTGTTTGATCCCTGCGCGATCAGAAATGATTTCTAGATTCAGGAAAATAATGAATTTAATATAATATGAGTGAGGAAAAAATCCTAAGTAAGAATAGTAATAAAATGTGTTTATCACGCAAAGAACGAGTGATTGTGTGTCGGTATTTGTGTGTGCGCGCACCCTGCTTTGGTGCGCAACCGGCTCATCCATCCATCCTGAGTGAAAATATTAACTTTGCGCACGAGTTTATTACCATAATTACTGTAAACACAGAGGAACTTAGATGTTTGGTAGAACATAGATCTTTGTTTATTTAATAGATGATATGAAGAAACGAGTCTCTGCGCCTCAGTGGAGAGTTTTCATGACATGACGTGATGTTGGAGTCTCCACAAACGCTGCGCGCGCCACAGCCTTTGTGCGCAGTCTGTTTGTCTGTGAAGCCTTTACTCTCCTACAAGTTATAAGGTGTACTTTCACGTGTCATTTTGGAGAAATCTACAATAAACGCAGATTATGAAACACCTCCACTGCCGGCGAGGGTGCGCGCGCGCTCCAAAGCGCGACCATAACTCAGCCTTTAGAATCATATAGATGAGACCATTCCATTGGATATGATCCGGCTTTGTGTGGACTGGACAGTCCCGATCGTTCTGCCAGCTCCCTCTGGAAAGCTCCTGTGGAACAGTTTGATCGCTGCTTCTGTATGCACGCGTGATGCACGGCTCCTGTGTTGCGCTCCAGAGCGCAGCAGTGCCAAACTGAAAAAGGATTATTCCTGAAAACGGCTGATAAGCCATATCATAGATCAGAAAATTATATCTGTTTATAAATAAATGCTCTGCGTGTTACACTATTTATTATATCCTCCAGTAAGGCTGAATCCGTTCCTGTTAAATGTATTTTTTTGCACAACTTTGCGCGTCCTTTATTTAACTGCGTCCATGTGGATGTAATAATTGTTAATCATGTGTGTTTGGTGGGAATATTAATTATTTTCACATCATGAACAGCTTCTCAGAATCACCTGTAAGTGTCGCCAAAGGCACCAAAACCACAGAAACGTGCGTACGCCAACCCTGGAGTTGCCGTGGAGCTGCGCACATTTCCACGTTCAGTTCTGTTTTGATACATACGGAGTTTTGCGTGGAAAATGGCGTACGCAAGGTTTTTGTGCATATGCACCGTTGATACATGAGGCCCCAGGTCTCTCTTGTACGGTAAATGAGTCCTCGAAGCTCAATGGGATTAACCTGCCTAAATAAAGGTTGAATGAAAAGGTCCATGGCTGGGATTTGAACCGAGTGACCTGCTTGCTGAGAGGCAGCAGCTCTACCAACTGAGCCACCGTGATAGGTTCTTGTAACCCTAAACAAACAAACAAACAAAAAGTCTACGAACATGAAAATGACATCACTTCTCAGTCTGCAAAGTTTTCCTGTGCAATTTAATGTCATGACACAGAGACAGTCCTGTATGAGGAAGTTGTTTTCTACTTAAAAAAGTAAAGGAGAAAGAAAATCAGAGACTAGGTCAAATACAGCTCGTGTACAACAGAGGAATGATTTAGTGCATGATTCAGTTTGGAATAAGTCAAAGCCGTTGGACAGATGTCCTCTCTTTAGTATATAGAAGAGTTCAAGTCTTACTTAATGACTGCAAGGTGTCTGGGTCATGTGACCACAAATCCAACCCAAATCAGCAACCTTTTACTAACGAGGGAAATTATGAAATAATTGTATTTATATGCTGCGCTTTGTTAATGACAAATGTGGCTCTGAGTATTATGGCTTGACTTTTTATTGTCTGTCCAAACAGGTCTCACTTGTAAATTAGTATTTGAGGCTCAGTGTAACTTATCTGTTTAAATAAAGGTTGAATGAATGAATGAAAAATATCCTCTTTGTTCTGATCTGTAACAGAATACTGATGCCAAGGTTTCTCAGTTAGTATAAATGCAATTCTAAAAACTTAAAGTGTTCATCTATTGTTGTACGTTTGTACATGGCAGTGTCAATTTATTCTGACATAGTAAAGGGGTATTCATCCAATATGGGGTATTTCCAGGCCTGTCACGATAAACAATAAATCAATTAATGGCATGATAAATAAAAATGATCAACCTCATTTTCATTTATCGGCTTTATCATTTCTTAGTTTCTCTTTCTACTGAAGACACTGAATGACAAAAAGCTGACCCCACCCTTTCTCTTTAAAATCTGTTTTAACCGTCCAAAATTGCGTTTTTGGATTGTTAAAAGAAGCTAAGCTATAAGCTAAGCTAACAGGCCAACCTCAGGGAAAAAACCCTCCGTCTTGTCGAAGCTCCAAAATTCACTGTTGAAACCTGTGCTTTGTGTAAAAAGTGTTGTTTTTCTTTTTCTGCACAAAGAAGTTGAAAAGTTGTTTACTGATTTTTAAAAAAATTTTTATTAAAAGCTTTGTGTGACAAATGCTATGCTAAAGAGTTCAAACCACATCGAGCATCCACCATTTTGAGAACCCAAAAACAGGAACGAGACAGCCCTTGTCATGTCAAGGGAACTCCCTCCCTCTTTTCTTAAAGAGACATGCTGCTCGCTCCCTCACTATCCATCCTTCAGTTTAAACAGTCTTATACTGCCATCCAGTGGTCAAAAAGGTACTACACACAAAAGTAACCAACATTTCTTCTTAAATTTGACAATAATTACCAATTACTGTCAAATTTCACACAATATTATTGTTTATCGCAATATTTTCTGAGACAATTAATCGCCCAGCAAAATTTGTTATTGTGACAGGCCTAGGTATTTCCAACAATTTTAAACTGGGATTCCAGGATCTAGGGGTTAACAATGTTACAAAACTTGACATTTTATGAGACTAAATGTATTTTGCACTTTATTATTACAAGAAGACATAAGTATTTAAACATTTGTAATTTGAGAAAATTAGCAGATAAATTATAACCAACCATAATGTGCTACACTTTTTTCTATTATGACTGGGCAATACATAAACTATTTTAGGTGTAATATTATAATGTAAAAATCTATAAGTAAAGTTAAAATCAAGTACTGATGCACTGCAAAACTTCCCCAACAAAGTTGTTCAGTTTGACATTTTTACATATAAAAGTCCATCCATCCATCCATCCATTTTCTTCCGCTTATCCGGGGTCGGGTCGCGGGGGTAGCAGCCT